>MJUU01000583.1:14350-43991 GCA_002080025.1 Modiolus philippinarum | reverse complement strand
TTCAGTGGTAGGTTTAAACCGGTTAATGGGTACCCAAACATCCCCTTTCTCTATCCCGTTTCCCTATAGTATTATAAACATGAGGATAAAACCCAATATAAGTTGACTACTAACTAAATGACCACTAGTTTTTTATTTTTTCATTGAACTCTTTACCAGTCAAATTCTTAATTTTTGTCATAAAAATAATTAAATACAAATTTGGATCAAACTGATAGAAATAGACATGCCCCATGTTTGTACATATGTTGTAGTCGTCCACAAGCTAAATACACTATAGCTGTGCAACGGATGACACTGATTGTAAGAGCGCTTTGTCAGATTAATTTATATTTGTTTACAATCCTGCATCCATGCCCAGAAAAGACATGGATGTAGCGTTTTTCGACAATTATCAATGAATTCTGCTCAAATCGGTGCTAGGGACCGTCTTGAACTTACTATGATGTATGAGCAAAGCTAATTGTTGAAGGCCTCATGGTGACTTCAAGATGAAGAACAACAATAAAAGCGTTATTCCTTTGCTTGTTTTTACCATGTATTTGTAGAGACTTTGTCTCATGTGCATTTACTCCATATCCTTTCATTTACCATGAGCTGCAAGGTTTAATTATTAAGAACACATTTTTGTTTTGACTTTACCCTGGATTGACCCACTGACAGTTTGACGGGTGCTGTGCACAGAACAGGACATGCTTACTCTTCCGGGGCACCTGATGTCACTCTTGTTTATTAAGAGTTCACACTGTTAATGTTTTAGTTTTTTGTGTTGTATTTGTAACGTTCGTGTGTTTTATGGGCATGTGGTGTCTTTGGTCTTCCGTCTTTTGGTGTTCTTGCTTTTGCCTTGTGTCTGGACTTTGATTTGTGTAATCTTGTGCTTTGTTGCTTCGGTATTCTACTGCCGTTGTTTTGAACATTTGAAACTGATTAATGTAACTATAATGCCCAACAGCGGATCCAGAATTGAAACTGAATCAGGGGCGTAAGCCCTGAAAATGGTATTAAAAAGCCGGAGCCGATAGAGGCGAAATCAATTTTGACATTTTTTTTCATAAAAAAATCCTACAAATATTTCATTTTCAAGTACAAATCACAAAAGTATGTTAAAATTACAGGTATGCGATTAGGATGATACGAAAATTCCAACATTTTTTCTTTGGCAGGTAAAGAGGAATACGCCCAATACGTCCGCTGAAAACCGCCCCTGATGCCAATGTTTTATGTACATGTAGTTTATATGGTAAACAGTCTGTAACAAAAGCAATGGATGGGTATCATAGCTGCTCATGCCACACCAAGGCTGTAATCCATGGGCTGGAATAACCCCCACTTCCGAACCCCACCCATTTTTTTAAGTCCGCATACATCCCCTCTTTAACATAAAACATGTTAACATGAGCATAACGTGCACGCACTTGTGGAATTTGGCCCATTTTTAGACCCAGCTACGGAAATTTTGAAAAATTTCGTTTTTCGTTCAAGTTTTTCTGTCATTTGCTTCAAAATGTTGACAAAATGCCTTCAAGTATAAAAACAAGATATCAAATGATTGCTTATTGTATGAGCATTACAAAGAACCCAAGTTTTTAAGATTTCTATGCCCAATACGTCCATAGTGCAATTAAACGTACCCCTACCCCAATGAAATATTGACGAAAAAACTGATATTTTCATTGAAATTGCGTAAGTTTGATGGTCTAGAGAACCCGAAGTGCATCTCAATTCCCGATTCTGAAAATTGATTCTAGCTTTTCAATCTATTTTCTTCAATATAAAACATATTAACACAATGTTAACATATTTTAAATTACCAAAATTTTATCTTCAAATATAACAAATACAGGTACCTTATATAATATCGTTTTTGAATAAGTTTTGTCTTTCTTTTGCCTAATATTATTTTCTAGTAAACAAACATCATTTAAAAAAGTATCAAATGAAAGCTTATTATACTTGCTTTACAACCATAACAAATAATGGCTGTGTTTAGGTAATATGTACATCATATATCAATACAACTACCCCTACCCCAACAAATTTACTCTTAAATTGTCAATTTTTTGTTTATTTTCGCATAGAAATAACAGGAAGACGCAAAATGTATGTTGTTTAGGACAATGTTGCCTAAATTATATAATGATTTTATATTTTTACGGCCATTTGTTGACTTAAGCTCAATATTTTGCCCGAAATTGTTGAAAAATTGGAATTTTCAACACTTCAGAATTGTCCAAAGTCCACTGCTATATCGTTATATATGCCAAATCTAGAGGATATTTCTGCAACTATGCCAATCAATTGTACCAAGCGACAAATATGGTGTCCTAAAACATTGCTAAGAAAAACAATGAGTGTTAAATGCGACTCTGATTACAGAAAATCTTACCCCTACCCCAACAAATTTTCCCTGAAATTGTCAATTTTTTTGTCTATGTTCAGATAAAAATAACAAAACACGATAAACATGTGTTGTTTATGACAATAATTCATGAATTACATCAGAATGTGGTATTTCAACAGCATTGTTGGACTTAAACTCAATATTTCTCTCAAAATTGATGAAAAATGGGAATTTTCAACATTTCAGATTTGTCCGTATCTCATCGTTAAATCGCAATACATGTCAAATGTGTAGAATGTATCTACAGATCTGCCATTTAATTGTCCTAAGCAATACATAAAGTATCTTAAAACTTTGTTTAGAAAAACAAGGGGTGTTATATGTGACTCTAGATGCCCAAAGTCTTTCCCCTTTCCCAACAAATTTTCCCTGAAATTTGTGATGTTTGGTCTATGTTCGCATAAAAATAACCAGAACATGCAAAATGTATGTTGTATATAACAATGTTGCATGAATTACATCATGTTTTGGTATTTTAACAGCCATTTGTCGACTTCAACTCAATATTTCTCCCCAAATTGATTAAATATGGTAATTTTAATCATTTCAGATTTGTCAATATTTCACTGTTAAATCGCAATATATATAAAATCTATAGAATATATCTGCAGATATGTCAATTAATTGTTCTACGCAATACATTAGTTGTCAGAAAACATTGTTTAGAACAGCAAGAAGTGTTATATGTGACTCTTTATATCGAAAATGTTACCCCTACCCCAACAAATTTTCCCTGAAATTGGTGATTTTTGGATTATGTTCGCATAAAAATAACCAGAAAATGCAAAATGTGTATTGTATATAACAATGTTGCATAAATTCCATCATGATTTGGTATTTTAGTTAATTGTTAAAACGCAATATATATCAAATCTGTAAAATATATCTGCAGATATGCCAATTAATTGTTATTAGCGATACACTAGTTGTCTTAAAATATTGTATAGAAAATTAAGGGGTGTTAAATGTGACTCTTAATACCAAAAATCTTACCCCTACCCCAACACATTTCCCCAAAAATGGTCATTTTTATTGTCTATGTTGAGATAAAAATAACCACCACACGCAAATTCTGCGTTGCATATAACATGATTTGGTATTTCAAATCCAAGTAATCAGCTTAAACTCAATATTTTGTCCAAAATTTATGAAAAATCGGAATTTATAGCGTTTCAGATTTGTCCAAAATTCATTTTTAAATCGTTATTTGTGGCAAATCTGGAGGATTTATCTGCAGATATGCCAATTGATTGTCTTAACCGATACATAGGTTATCTAAAAACACTGTTTAGAAAAATAAGGAGTGTTCAATTTCACTCTTAATACTGAAAATCCTACTCCTACCCCAGCAATTTGACTTAAAAATCTCCCAAATATGACCGTCTGTACATATAAATGAACAAAGCATACTAATGTTTTACTTTCTTTTCAAAAAAGGCACTTGATACACCAAAATATGGGTAAAATTGAATATTTAAGACGATTATTGTGAGAGATGGGAATTTTCAGTATTTTAGAATTTTCCGAAATTCAAAGTTAAATCGCTGAATAGCTTCCCATAAAACGGGTATTTGACCTTGTTTTTGATATATGGGAGGCTCTGTGTGTTTTGGTGTGTGAAAATGATCTGTCATTGGACCTTTATACAATGTTTAAGCTTTTCAAGCTGAATCAAATGAAATAAATTGTGTTGAATAGCTGTGGTGAAGGGTAATATGTTTGTAATTTATGAGACTGTAGTTAGTCTAAAAGGCTTAAAAGCATACTTTCTAATTGCTTATATATGATTAAACGATATTTAATCAACATTTTCAAGTTATATATCAATTTTATGAAGTATTTGCATCCCAAAGTCAAAACAGCAGAAATTCTGAAAAATGGAAAATTCCAATTTTTCATTCAATTTCGGACAGAAGAGGCGAAAAGAGACCTTAGGAAATATTTAAATCTACTTAAATTATCTTCTGCATGTCAGTTTTAGCGAAATACACGCTAGAATTCCCATTAAACAATTTCCGATATTTTCTTTTCAAACATTACTGAAAAATACTGCATTTGGTATGATTTTCAAAGCCTGATAGCAGGAAAGATGATCGGTTACATGTCATTTTTATTTTTCATTTTTTGAACAAATGAGCTTAGAACTATAAAATATCTTTAAATAAAAAAATCTGTCTGATATTTTTGTTAAGCTCGAACTACCTTAAAATAAAACACATAATCCTGATGCACAAAATGATATTTCATACTAACTCCGTCATAGGAGCACCAAAAACATGTTTTACTTTCACATTAAATTAACTTTGCCAGTTGATTTTATGTTTGTTAACTACTTCGCACCCATGAGTATGTAGCGTTATTTGAATTTTAGCAATGAATTCAGACCAAACCGGTGGTAGAGGTTGTCAAGAACTAACTTTTAGATATAAGCATAGAATTTTTAAAGGCCTCATGGTAATTTTAAAATTTCTGGCAATAAATCTACAAGACCTTATTTGAACACCCTAAAAGAGGTTTTACTAAGTTGCCCCAAGCAACATCTGCATAGTCTGCTTTATCAATAAACAATACCATCAATAATAGATTTATCAATTAAAACTGTGAAAAATGAAGTCGAGTCCGCACCCGACTCTTCTGTGTGCAAATAACTAAATACCGAAGTTGCTGTAAATTTATTTTCTGCATATGCGCATTTCGACAACTTATGTCTCTTCAGTGCAGATAAAATCTAAACGTTTGGAAGACAATTAACTAAAAGATGTTCAAAAACTGATAGAGAACAAATACCCAATATGATCTAAATGTAAAGCCAAAATCAGCTACGGACAGAGCTTTGCATGAGGGAGATACTCCTTAGTTTTTAACAAAATTTACAAAAATTTAGTTATCGATGATATGTCGAAAGTCTATCCCTGTCTATCATGTTGGGTGACATGTTGTTATTCTATGTTTCTTCTGATTATTATTATATTGTCACTAATCTTTGCACGAAGTCTAGTGAACTGTTGTTATTTTATTTTTCGTCAGATTATTATGATTCTTATTGTTATTTTTCTTCTTTTTGCAATTTTCCAGAAGGCCGCTATTTGACGTTCAAAAATTCAGGATTCAATATTTCATTAACTGGTTTGTATAATTTGTTTAAATTTTGTATAAATGTTCAATAAGATTACACAAAGAAATTTATTAGAAAACAAATTTGAAAATGGCCGCATTTTCCAAGATTGCTGTCAAAATTTCAACGAAAATTAATTTAAAAGTAGGTTTTGATACTGCAAATAAGATGTAATCATTAAATTGGTTGTCCTGGATGATATTGTCTAGTGTTGGCAATTGCAAATCCAGTTTCTAATTTTTGTCCGAGCGATTATTTCGAAATTGCTGAACCAAACGATTTCAAACTTTGTACACAGTTACATCCCCATCTGAAGTTGTTTCATGTGTGTTTACAATTTTTAGACATGGCCGCCAATTATATCCCACTTTTAAAGTTTTTTTAGCAGTTTTTGACATTTTAGAAACATTTCCGTAAAAACGAGGGTGAGATACGTCTTGAGTTATAAGTTTTTTTCAGTCACACCATATTTAGATTTTAAATGTTCATATCCTCTGAACACTTCTTATTTTCGTTTCATGTAAAAGTTTGGATGAGATAGTAATGTTACGGTCAATAAAGTAGTCAAGAGTAGAAAATAAGGCGTACGAATCGTACTAGATATTGGTATATAGACCAGAATTATTGAGCTAGAGGAACATCGCCATCAAGAAAATGTAAATTAATAATAGTTAAATCAAAGTCATGTCTTTTATCATAGACTTCAATTTAAATTTTGGCAGAGTCAACGATTATAATAAGATCGAGAAAATGGCAGCATTTAGAATCATAATTTGCTTTGTAAAATTTCCGTTCTTGTGACTAAGGGAGGTCGGCATAGTTAAAAACTTGGGATTGGCAATAATAAGGATATCGTCAATATACCTACTGTTGTCATTGAAAATTTAAATAAGTTGATCACTGATAAATGCGGTTCCATTTTGTTTTTTTTTTGCATCGAAGGGAATTCCAATTATCTGTTGATAATAACGAACTAATTGTTGACTTGAAAAAGATTCAGTGCCTTAATCATGTCATCGCAAGTCCAGGAACAAGGACTGCATTTTCAAGGCATATTAGAGAAGAATTCTTGCTTTTTATTACAACAATGAACTGCAAACCAGAAAATTTGAAAGACCTTTTCATAAATTATTCCAATCTGGAATGCATCAATTTGATTGTGTTAAGTAGAGAAAAACCATAGTTGTCAATAGACGAAACTGGTCCTTTTATTGATTTTAATTTATATAAGACTTCAATGGATTTACACCAGAGATTATTAAAGTTTTTTAAATTGAAAATTTTTAGGCTTCACACCTATACATTAAACTCCATACATGACCTTGCTTGAGACAATGAATGAATGTGAGACAATTCCATTTGACGACTGACAATAAGTGAGACGCTTATATGTTATAGACATAAAAAAATATGTAAAATTCCTATACTTTAATATTCAAAATTTACAATTAGGAATTTGGTGGCCGAAAGACAGCAGCAAGTGGCTAGACCCTGGCATGCATTTTTACACAAATGGCCTAGGGAAAACCAAAAGCAATGCCATTAAATATTTTACCTAACATTTGAGGTGACCTTTCTGATCTAACCTTTTGAGGTCATAACCCTTTTGACTTAACCTTTTGAGGTCATAGCCCTTTTGACCTAACCTTTTGATGTCATTTAGCGCGTGACCTAACCTTTTAGGGCAGTGACCTATCCATAGAGGCCAAAAACTAGCATAACTTACCTTATAGGGAACTGATAACGCAGCCTACCTAAGAGGCCAAAACACAAATTAGCGAATACTGCAAGTTCACCTCCCAGGGAAGAATGAAGGGCAAGGTGAAACATTCTAGAAGTGAGGTACCATAAGCCCGCTAGAATCCAGCCACTTAAATTTGTATAAGCAAATTTAACTTCCATATCCTTGACAGCGATATTAGTGTTAGACTCTAAACTCAAATGACATAACATTTGAATAAGTTTCATGAATCATTTGCTTATGTACTTTTCAAAGAACCATACATTTGATGATATAAAACACTTTAAGGCACCCTGAAACTCATGTAAAAAGATGTCATTTCCTAGACCGCTCATGTGGATTCTATCATTATAATAAAGATTGGGCGTCGTATGGTCCACTGAGTGCTTTATAAATAGACCCACCAGCCCGCAGACAAGCCTGCACGATTAACTCGCTTTCTATTAAGTTCTACCTTCTTTAAGTTATTTGCATCCTTCGAAAACAGAGTTGGCAGTAAATCTGACCAATTGCAGGAGGTGGAGTTGTTTCCAGTTCTGAATAAAAATTTGTGTTTTAGGTCTCTCCATTTCATGCCCCCATGAGTGTGATTTGTATTTGTTGGAATTATAGTCCTATGAACTAAACTGTTTTCCGTAGTATAGCACAAAACTGGTAGCGAGTAAATGGTGCGCCAGACATGTGACAAAATAAATATTGTGCTGATTTAGGTCGGCATTGAAGATATGTCTTCAAAATCTTCAATATGTCTGCAATATTTCATACCACTAATATGTTCAGATTTAAATAAGATGTTATACTTCAATGGTGAATAAAAGGATATGGAGTAAATGCACATGAGACAAAGTCTCTACAAATACATGGTAAAGAACAAGCACAGGAACAACGCTTTATTGTTGTTCTTCATCTTGAAGTCACTATGAGGCCTTCAACAATGAGCTTTGCTCATACCTCATAGTAAGTTCAAGACGGCCCCTAGCACCGGTTTAAGCGGATTTCTTTGTTAATTGTCGAGCAACGCTACATCCATGTCTTTCTTAGTCATGGGTGCGGGATTGTCAACAAACATGAATTAAACTGGCAAAGTGCTCTTACAATCACTGTCATCCTTTGCCCGACAAAAGCACTAGTGTCTTAAGCTAGTGGACAAATACAACATATAGACAAACACAGGGCACTCATCAAGTCGAATGTAAGAAAACTTGGCGTTATAAAATAGTGAGATGTGGACACTTAAAACAGGTGGTCTGGATTACATTTCGAAAATTACAAAAATAATTGCCAAAATTTGAAAGTATCAATAGTATATCCATATGAGAAATTCTCTCACGCACAAGTACACCATAACTGAAAAATATAGAGAGCATACATCTCTCGCACGGGGAATCGTTTTACGGACTCCACACTGACTTCAAACATTCAAAAGTGAATCTGCGTAAGAGAACCATTACCCAGCATGATTTGGATGTTATTTTATTGATAATTTGCAAAAATTATTTATTGTCTAATCTAAATATAAACTTTTTATTTGTTAAAAGTGAGCCCCCCAAAAAAATTGACACTAAAATAGGAAAGAATTCCAGGAGTGTAATATTGGACAGAAAATCAGCTTTACCCATGACGGTGGCCATTTACTGTAGGCCCATTTTCCATTGAAGTAGATCCCAAATCCATGGCCGTCTTTTGCAGAGCTGTCTGTGATGAGCTCCAAGGTTTCGTTATTGATCCAAAATCTATCATTAAAAACAGTAATGCCGTTGAAATTGCTTAAAAAAAATCTAGACACATGCCTAGGTCTTTCTTAGTTTCACTATTGATTTTGATATGAAATGAGGTTTGGTGACTCCTAGGGTAATATTAATTAGACGTCTACAAAAGGGTCTTCCTGGAGGAATGGCCTGACATGCAAAATTTAAACTACCACTCAAAGACTGAATATCCCTAAGTGTGGCCTTAGGTTTACTGATAATAAGCTGAAATTTATTAGTAATTTCTAACACCTTGTCGTGTGGTATTCTTATACTCATACGATCTGTATCAATTTAAAGCCCAAGAAAAGAGATTTTGGTTTCTTGTCCCTCTGTTTTCTCTTTTGCTATAGGAACACCTAGCTGCTCACAAATTTGTAAAAATGATGTAAATTTTTGTGGCATTCGTCAGTATTAGCTTCACCAATGAATAAAAAGTCATCCAGGTAATGCAACCAATGGCGAAAAAGGAAGCAAACGAAATGCACTGTGGATGTCGCTTTTTGCAGCAAAGGCATTCCTACCCAACCGCTGAACCATGTCCACTGCCTTGTCAAATTTCGTATATTCAACTGAACACAGGTTGCTGTCTATAAAACGATTAACTGAAAATTCATCAGGGTATGAGAGGTGATGTATCAAACGGAATTCATTTGTAGCTTTTTTCGGTACTACCCCAATGGGGGATACTCGAAAAGTGGACATGGGTGGTGTTGAAAATGGACATTCTATTCTATCCAAAGCTATCCCCTTATTTTATTTATTTTTTTTGTTGTATTGACTGATTTTAATTATTACTTTGAAAAGGTATCCAGTATTTAAAAGCCAAATTTAAAACCATTTAGTAATTCAAGGGCACATTTTTTATCCGGGTACATAACAAGCATATTTTCTAGCACACTAATTTTTATTGGGGAAGATCCTAGGCAGTATTTTCCTATGCGAGAATTGACCCTGTCTGAATTGTTTGGTTGGGGACGAACAGAAGATGTGGTTTGGCTGTTTGGGCAATTCTGAAAAATATATTACTACTTCAACAGCTACTATATTGGTGAGCAAATCTACAGCGACTTCTGTAACAGATACCTTTGTAATAATCAAAGCAGGGTGTCCTTCTGACTGGTGGGTAATTGGATGCATCATTATTTGTAATGGAATTGATTATACCGTTTTGCTTAAAAATTAGACCAGACTGCAAGTGAGCTGCTGGTCTTACCATTGTCATTGCCCACAGAACACTGTTGATATGTACCCATGATGTTGTAGGTACTTGTGATATTTTAAGACGAAACTGTTCGTCATATACACGCCAAGAAAAATCCATAGTTGGACATCGAGAAGCTGCTGATCTTATTGTTGACACATATTTCAAAAGCTCAAACAATTTTGACTGATGTTTCATCCAATATATATTCATAAATACTTAGAATGCATCTGCCGATTTAGCAATATTTGGAACTTTTTTTCCTGAATTGAGAAGGCCTTGATTGTATTTTACCAGTTTGGGGGTCAATAAAGGGGTCATCCTCGTTAAAATGTAACTGAAGATCTGAGCTGCCTTTTAAAAGAATTGACAGATTTATGAACTGGTTGTCCCATATTTTTTGCTTTAATGTTAAAGAGATATGAACACCTATATCTATGTCCGCTGTCAATATCAGGTTCGTGCTACATGTAACATCCCCCATAAATTCTGTACTTGGTCTGGGAAAATTTGGCGTGAGACGTTCATTTTCTTCATGATTGCCTGTGATTGAGCTCGAATTAATAAGGGAACCCAAAAATTGGCGTTATTTCGAGAAAAATCACCAACTTTAAGGGGAACATTCCCTTGCTTGACCTGTATCACAGCGTACCAGCAGATATTGCGGGGGGGGAAGCATATATGCTATGGGGGGAGTTTTGACAATTTTTGCATGGTTGTCTGGAGAAAGGGTGATTTTTCACATTATTCAAACGCAATAATGAAAAAAGGTTATTTACCATGGAATCAAGCAATATATAGGCTACACGATAATCAACAGAAAAAAGATCCACACACTATAGTTTCTCCGAACACTTCGACATTATTTCAAACTTTTAGGCGAAAAACGATTTTTTTCTAGAAATTTACCTTTCCGACATGTATATGAATCGTTTTACTTGTTCATATACATTTAAAAATGCAATTTCACCAATACTTTATCACCCAAAAATATGTGATATCAGCGTTGCTGGAATATTTCACACTTTTTGTATGTGTGACAGGGGGAAAGTCTTATATCTTTGCGGGGGGAAAGCACATTTATATATGTTGCTTTACTGTTTGAGATAATGCACCATGAAGGGAGCAAAACAGGATGCAGTCTTCAAGAAGGACACCAGTGACTGAATGTGTATTTTACATACAACTTTTATACACGACTTAGATTTTTAAGCTGTATTCCTGTGTGCCACAAGCGACAAATGAAGTCAATACACGTTTGAAAAAAAAAATGTTTTAGCACCACACAGCAAAATATGTCACAAAAACATTATTAGTGGGAAAAAAGCAAAACTATAACCACTGCTTTCCCTCCGCTAAGNATGTGACCCCCCCCCCCCCGGTCACACATACAAACAAATGCAAAATAATCGAGCATCGCTAATATCACATATTTTCTTGCTGAAATTGCAGTTTTTAATTCTATATGGACAAATAAAACCATTCATATACATGTTGGAAAGGTAAAATTTAAGGAAATATCGTTTTTCACCTGAAAGTTTGAAATTATGTCGAAGTATTCGAAGACACTATAGACCACTTTCTTACTTCTTTTTATGAATCAATTGCGCCGGTTGACCTGGGGTTAATCGGCGCAAATTGCGTCACTGAACATTGTGACGTTGGAAAATATATATTGTGACGTCAAAATTTTCCGGGAAAATTCACGCTGTGGAAAGTTGTCTATAGTGTGTGGATCTTTATTCTGTTGACCATCGTGTAGCCTATTTATTGCTGGGTTCCCTGGTATATAGCATTATTACATTATTGCGTTTGGATGATGTGTAAACTTACCAGACAACCATGCAAAAATTGTCAAAAACTCCCTCCCCCCTAAGTATATATGCTTCCCCTCGCTATATCTGCTGGTACGCTGTGTGTATGGGACTACTGCATTCTTCGCTCTTGTCCGGCGCATTGTTGTGGTTCACACGACTGTAATTCTTCGACAGGGTCGGGAACGGGCACCGTCTTCTTTCCTACTGTGTTGGATTTGGATGTGGCGTATGGGCTTGATGACGTCCTTATCCTCTTTCTGGTTCCCCTTGCTCGTGGAATAATGCGATGGATGAAAGGTTCAAATTAAAATCATTAAAGCGGCGGAATGAGTTATAATTAATATAAGTTTGTATTACATCCTAGCTAACAGTAGATATCGATACACAATTCTTCTCCAAAGAAAGAGTTTTTCAATTGAGTCGCACACAACGAATGCAAACGTTCCGCATAAATTCAGTAAAGATACAGTTCCTTAATATGTTAGAACCGTAATATTATTTTGATATTCACCCACAGGCGTAATGCATACACAATATGTATAGTAGTCCGCAAATACAGTCAATGTTAATTTATAAATATAAAATTATTATGGGAACGGAAAAGAAACACAATGCAGAAACACAGCTTCCTAATAATTGTACAATTAATCAATGGAAATTGTCAATCCAAGCTAACTCTAAAATATGATCAATTAGGTGCGTTAACATTTGAAAAAAAATCACAATTAAAAAATTGAAGTGTTCAGGTCTAGTTCCACTTGGCAAATGGCCGCCAGAGGAAATCATAAGCCTGGTAATTATTTGCAGTCTCAGCATTTCCCTTGTACCTAGTTCAGAGGTGAAATTTAAATCTCATATTTTTGATGACCTTAACACATGTTTAACATGTATACTAACAATGCTTAAAGAGGGACAACTCTTAACACACATTGAGACTTCTATTCCAAAATGTCAATTCAAATCATTTCATTATTCCATGAAATAAAATGCATTATTTTAGAAAAAAAAAATGTGTAAATCTATAAAGACAATTACAATGAGGGTTGTACGGAAGCCCATATAGGACCTATCAAAAATATATTCAAATTCGTTATAACGAATTCTGGAATTTGTTATAACGATTTTTTTTCGTTATAACAAATATTTGAATTCAATATAACAAATTCGAGAATCCGTTATAACGAATTGAAGAATTCGTTATAACAAATTCTGCAGAAAACTGTTTTAACGAATTTTTGAAATTGTAAGAACATATATACATTGAAAAAAAACTGAATTGCAATTTTCTGAATTCGTTATAACAAATTTTGAAATCTGTGATATCAAATTGTAAAATCTGTTATAAAGAACTAATAAAGTTGTTATCTATGGCAAGCAAGAGTCACAAAAAATTGAGAAAACTGGTGTCTCGTCGACAATGGAGTTTCTATCTGTCGAAATACCCATCATTTCTGGCTATTCCTTCATGTTAGAGGTCATGAAAATGTCAAGTGCAGAATTTAAGAGTAAAAACGCGTAGAACTACAGAGAATCAAAGAGATCTCTTGGCAAGTTGGACATAGTAGGACAAAATTCTACGAAGAATTGCAGAAAATCGCCCATGCAGTCTTATACAAAGGTTTCTCATTGGAGAATGACGAAGAATCTTTCAGTAGTCAAATACTCAGGAAAAAAATTTATGGTGAATTGCAGACAACCCCATGCAGTTTATTATAAAAGAAAAACTTTGTGTAGATTGCGAAAAATCTTTAAGTAGTCTAATACTTAGGAAAAAGTTTGCGGAGAAATGTGAAGAATATTTCAGTGGTCTTATACTTAGGAAAAAGTTTGCGGAGAATTGCGGAGAATCTTTCAGTAGTCAAAGACTAAGGAAATAGTTTGCTTAGAATCTTCCAGAAAATTGATAAGAATCTTTCAGTAGTCAAAGACTTAGGAAATAGTTTGCGGAGAATCTTTTGGTAGTCTAATACTTAGCAAAAAGATTGTGGAGAATTGCGGAGAATCTTTCAGTAGTCTTCTACTTAGGAATAAGTTTGCGGAGAATCTTTCGGAATTCCAATACTTAGGAAAAAATTTGTAGAAAATTGCGGAGAATTATTCAGAAATAGTTTGCGGAGAATTGCACAGAATCTTTCAGCAGTCTTATACTTAGGAAAAAGTTTGCGGAGAATCTTTCAGTAGACTTCTACTAAGGAAAACGTTTGCGGACAATCACAGAGAATCTTTCAGTAGTCTTATACTTAGGAAAAGTATTGCGGAAAATTACGGAGAATCCTTCAGTCTTCTACTACTTAGGAAAAAGTTTGCAGAGAATTGAGGAAATCTTCTAAGCAGTCCAAACTTAGGGAAAAGTTAGTGGAGAATTGCGGATAATCTTTCAGGAGTCAAATTGTGGAAAAAGTATGCAGAGAATTGCCGATACTCTCCTAAGCAGTCTAATACTTAGGGAAAAGTCAGCAGGGAGTTGCAGCAAAGGTCAGCTGAGAGTTTCGTAATATCTTTCAGTAGTCTAATGCTTAGAAAAAGGTTTTCAGAGAATTGCAGAAATCTTTCAGTAGTCTAATATTTAGGAAAAAATTTGCGGAGAATTGTGAAGATTTTCGGTAGTTTAATACTTTGGAAAAAATGCGGACAATTGCGGAAATTCTTCGAGTAGTCTAATACTAAAAAATGTTTGCGAAGAATTGCAGAGATTCTTTCAGTCCTGTACCACTGGAGAAAAAGTTTGCGGAGAATGGCGGGGAATCTTCAAAGCAGTCTAATAGGGAAAAGTCATTGTTAGCGGAGAATTGCGGAGAATCTTTCAGAGGTCAAATACTTAGGAAAACATTTGCGCAGCATTGTGGAAAATCCCATGCAGTCTTAAAGTGAGTGGGAACCGAACCGTCAATCCAAATTGAATAATCCAAGGACAACGGCAAAATCGGAAACAACAAAGAAACAGAGACACAAACGAGTTCGGCACAGAAAAGAAAAATGGACACACACACACACACACACACACACACACACACACACACACACACACACAAATGAACAACATGGACCCAATAAAAACCATGGGTGATATCAGGTGCACCAGTAGAGTTAGCATCTCCTGCTTCTTATAAGACACCCGCCGTGTTGAACATCCGGTAGTAAGGTGAAATCCGGCAGAGGAAACAACAATTAAGCTTTTAAAGGGAAAGATCTGTTGTCATCTGGGAAACAGATATCTAATAGCGGTCCACAAGATGGTGATGTCGACCGTAAAACCTCTGGAGAGATGACTTCAAGTTTTGGATAACATACCCTTGTTTAAGTAGTCTATTTGTGAGCAACAGGGTTCTATCAAGATAGTCACTGTGTCGACCACAAGATCTTAAATAGCGAATGAGCTGGGAGATGTAAACTCCGTATGCATGAGCTGTTGGGATGTTGCTAAAAAGAAAAGGGAAGTAGACCATTGGAAAAGTGAAGTCATGGCGTTTGTCGTACAGCATAGTTCAAAAGTAACTTGTGATGTCAATTTCGAGATGAAGGTCAAGGAATGAGGCTAATGTGGAAGGGTCTGTAGTATCCTTAATTTCGAGCTCTTTTGGATAGATCCGATAAAAAAAATCACCAGAGCGAGGGATGTGACAAAATATCATATATATAGCGGAAGTCAAAATTTAAGGATTGGGTCAGTTTTTTTAATCTTTATTTTGAAAAAGCCTTTTGATGAATTCAGCCTCATAAGAGTGGAGAAACAGATCGGCTACGAGAGGAGCACAGTTTGTGCCCATAGGAATTCCAATAGTCTGTTGAAAAACAAGTCCTCCAAACGAGACAAATATACTGTGAAAGTACTATTGTTCGTGGAGTTCCAATTGTCGTTGATTTCGTGGTTCGCTTTAACCACGAAATTAAGTTCCCAACGAAATGCATATTTGCCATAGAGTTCCAATGAATGGAATTTGAATTCACAAATTAAAGTACCCACGAAATAGTGATATTTATGAAAACCTCGAAAATTAATGTCCACGAATAAGAGAACTTCCATAGTATTGTCTATCGGAAACTGTAACATTTTAATCACTTCTTCCTCTGTATATTTTTTCTCCAATTCGGAGTCATTTTTCACAAAGAAGGCTTGTTCTCTACCTTCAACAATGTACCTATATTTTTTGTCACGGTTCTTACGTGAGAAACATCTATGAATTAAACCTTTCAGTCGAGATTTTAGTTATTCATGAGAAATGGGCCATGGGCTGAAATCACTTTCCGTGCACCCCCCTACCCCCCCCCCCCACTTCCCATCTAGACCATTTTTTCAGTCCTCCTATATCCCCTCTTCAAAATAAAACATGTTAACACGAACATAACCTGTGCGCATAGACAGAGTAGGGCCTCTTTTATAGTACACCGCGAAAAATTGTTGTATTTTTCGTTTTAACCTAAGTTTCATCTTTTAAGCTCCATAATTATTTAATGATAAGTAATATGTTGTGAAATTTCATACCAAATTAAAGCTAATTTAATATCCTTTACAATGAACTCAAATTTGGGCACTTTACGCCATTTTTATGATCTAGGGATACAAAAAATGTACCCCTCCCCCCAAAAAAAATAGCGAAAATGACAATTTTAGGCTGTCAATTCCTTTCAGATCAACAACCCTAGTCATTTGGTCTAGTTTTTATGCCTAACTTATCTGTTGTGATACATGTTTGAAAATAAAACCATGAATGTCCACAAAATTTTGATTTTCGGTATAAAATTTTTGAAAAATGGGAATTTTCGGAATTGTAGATTTTTTCACAATTTCGACTTTCTCACTTTATGGTCGTAAAAATCTGACTATATATTTAATAATTGCCGATGCAATAATGATTTATGATATGTAAGCAACAAATCGTGTGCAAACATTTTAGTTAGCGCCCCTCCCCCTAAAAATTAAGGGATAATATGAAATATTTAGGCTCTAAATGATTAAAGAATAATGTTTTATTGAAATTCTAGTGTGCATTTCACTGAAGCAGACATGCAGAAGATCATTCAAGTAGATTTTAACTTTTTAAGAGGTCTCGTTTTGATTCTTCTGCTCGAAATTGTATGCAAAATGGGAATTTTCCATTTTTCAAAATTTCTGCTGTTTTGACTTTGAGATGCAAATACTTTATGAAATTGCTATATAATTTGAAAATGTTGATCAGATATCCTTTCATTATATCTAAGCCAAAAGAACATATGTTTTTAAGCATTTTTAGAATAACTACAGTCTTATAAATTACAAACATATAACCCCTTACCACAAATATTCAACACAATTTTTTTCATTTTATTCAGCTTGAAAAGCTTAAACATTGTATAAAGGTCCAATACATATCATTTTAAATACAAAAATACATAGATACTCCCATATATTACAAATAAGATCATGTGTGTGGTTTATGGGCAGTTATACAACAATTAAACTTTGAATTTGTAAAATTCCGAAATGCTGAAAAATCCCATTTTTCACGAAAAGCGCCCAAAATATACAATTTTACCCATATTTTGGCGTTAAAATTGCATATTGCGATATATAAAATGCTTTTTGTTTAAAGAAAGTAAAACATTAGTATGTTTTGTTCATATAAATGTACAGACATACATATTGTGGGGATTTTTAGGCATCATTTTACTGGGGTAGGGGTAAAATTTTCGGTAAG
Organism: Modiolus philippinarum; assembly: GCA_002080025.1. Classification (NCBI taxonomy): domain Eukaryota; kingdom Metazoa; phylum Mollusca; class Bivalvia; order Mytilida; family Modiolidae; genus Modiolus; species Modiolus philippinarum. The sequence goes on along the minus strand of MJUU01000583.1, from coordinate 26,287 downwards.
TAGAGTCACATTGAACGCTCCTTGTTCTTCTAAACATTGTTTTTATATAGCTTATATATCGGTTAGAACAATGAATTGGCATATCTGCATATAAATCCTCTAGATTTGCCACATATTACTATTTAAAAGTGAATTTTGGACAAATCTGAAATGCTGAAAATTCCCATTTTTCATCAGTTCTGTACAAAATATTGAGTTTAAGCTGACAGGTGGGACCAAAAATGAATAAACTCGATAGAAATTATGCAACATTTATATATTCAATGCAGATTTTGTGTGTTTTGGTTATTTTTATGCGAATATAGTAAAAAAATGACTATCATAGGGAAAATTTAATGGGGAAAGGGTAGGTTTTTTGATATTTAGAGTCACATTAAACACTCCTTGTTTTTCTAAACAGTGTTTTAAGACAACTTATGTATCGCTTAGAACAATTAAGTAGCATAGTTGCAGAGGGATCCTCCAGATTTTACATATATTACGATTTAACAATGAACTTCGGAGAAATCTGAAATGTTGAAAATTCCCATTTTTCATCAGTTTGGGCCAGATATTAAGTTTAAGTCAACAAATGGCTGTTAAAATACCGAATCATAATGCAATTCATGCAACATTGTCATGTATAACAGACATTTTGGGTGTTGTAGTTATTCTTATGCAAACTTAGACAAAAAATTGACAATTTTAGGGAAAATTTGTTGGGGTAGGGGTAAGATTATCTGTATTCAAAGTCACATTAAGCACCTCTTGATATTCTAAACACTGTTTTAAGACAACTCATGTATTGCTAAGAACAATTAATTGGCATATCTTCAGATAGATCATCTAAATTTGCCATATATAACGGGTTAACAGTGAATTTTGGCCAAATCTGAAATGTTTTTCATCAATTTCGGGCACAACATTAAATTTAAGTCAACAAATGGCTGTTGAATTACCAAATTGTGATGCAATTCATGCAGCTTTGTCATATTCAACACACATTTAGCGTGCTTGAGTTAATTTGTTGCGAACATTGACAAAAAATTGACAACTTTAAGGAAAATTCGTTGGGGTAGGGGTAAGATTTTCGGTATTTTGAGTCACATCAAACACTCATTGCTTTTCTTAACAATGTTTTCAGACAACAAATGTCTCGCTTACAACAAGTAATTGGCATATCTGCAGATATATCCTCCAGATTTGGCATATATAACGATTTAACAGTGAAATTTTGGCAAATATTAAATGTTGAAAATTCCCATTTTTCATCAATTTTAGGCAAAATACCGAGTTTAAGTCAACAAATGGCTGTTAAAATACGAAATCATTGTATAATTTACGAAACATTGTCATAAACAACACATATCTTGCGTGTTCTGGTTAATTTTATGCTTACATAGACAAAAAAAATGACAATTTAACAGTAAATTTGTTGGGGTAGGGGTAGGTTTTATTGATGTATGATGTTTATATTACATAAAAATGGCCATTATTTGTAATAGGTGTAAAGCCCATATAATAAGCTTTCATTTGATACCTACTTTAAATGATATTTGTTTACTAAAAAGTAATATTGGGCAAAAGAATGCAAAAACTTAGTCAAAATAAAACATGTTAACACGAACATAACCTGTGCGCATAGACAGTGTAGGGCCTCTTTTATAGTACACCGCGAAAAATTGTTGTATTTTTCGTTTTAACCTAAGTTTCATCTTTTAAGCTCCATAATTATTTAATGATAAGTAATATGTTGTGAAATTTCATACCAAATTAAAGCTAATTTAATATCCAAAATCAGAAAGCCCTCAAATGGAAGGACTTGCCCACAGGGCTGATCTATAAGATCTTGGAAACGGCAGAAGTGGAAAGATTGATTGATTGATTGATTGATTGATTGATTGATTGAATATTGTTTAACGTCTACTCAGCAATATTTCAGCTATATCAAGACGAGAACAAGTTTGTTGATAAATAATCACTCTGGGGTATGGAAAGGGCCATGGGACGGGAAATTCTGACTGCCACTGGAAAAGTAGGGTGAAATCGTCAAGGGCGGGGAATTTAGCCTTGTAGCCGATCACCTACGGACCACCCCAAAAAGAGCTTGCTACAAAGGTTCTTTAATGTGCAGGAAGCTTGGCATTTCTTCCAACACGTGGACCTGAGTTTACATCCCATCCGAAAGATGGGTTGTGTATTTATTAATCCCGCACAACCACGGAATGGGTCCTATTTCTATATCCCGGGACCCTCGGGGTCAGCCTCCGTTTAGGAGGGGTCACACCCCGCAAGCCGGAGATACTAGGTCATATTTCTATATCCCGGGGTTCCCTCGGGGTCCTCTGTTAGGATGGCTCATACTCCAAGCTCAGAGGATGCTGCGGGCCTATTCTTCAGCCGGGACCGCGCACGGCGGGAAGTGGAAAGAAAATTTGTCAAAAGCAAAATTCTTATTCTGAAAAATCGAGAAAGGGAGACCACCAAGAAACGCTCAACAAAGAAAGGGGTCCCTTGCAAGGAGCTTTCGTTCGGAGCATCAGATTCATGCTGAGCAAGAAATCTTACCAGAAGTACCGCTCATACGATCTTGTGAGGAAGAAAAAATACCAGAGGGCTAGGGGTAAGAACGCAAAATTTCTCAATCAAAAGCAGACTGCAAGGGGACCGTCTTCACATGCCAACTGAGACCTATAGGTTTTGGCTAATCGCACGGTATCTCAATGCTCCTTCTTCTTCTTTGCGACTTTGCGTGAGATCAAGGACATGACCATACTTCCCGTGGCACATAAGCACGCGAGGTAACCCAGGGGAATGGATGCCACAGCACCCATACCAGTCAGAGCAGACCCCATCGTATCACTGGTCAACAATAGACTGCCCACGGAGAATCCGCCCAGGGCGATGGAGACGACCTTATCCAGTCGGTTATAGCTCTTCAATGCATGCTCATATCTCTGGATTTCTGCGATGATCTCCTCTTCTATGCAAGCAATATTACTTGCATCTACTTTGTCCATTTATTTATAGGAGTATGCCTAACAGGCGGGTACTCTTGAAGGGGCTCTTGGGGCCAAGGATCAATCGTAGAGCCGACTTCCACTCTTCAAGTACAATCCATCATCGTAAGTATTGGGCAAAGTACCTGGGCTGAGATGCAGACCACGACCTTACCACTCTGTAAGAGCTTGATGATGCGCTGCATCTGCCGTTGAGTGAGGAGCATCTTATGCCCGCCAGATAGCTTGGCATGCAGCAAACGGACGCTCACGGGTTATCCCTTCTTTGCCGCATGCTGGATCTTTTCTGCCTGACCTTCGTGAGGTTGAGACCGTACTTTTGATAATCCATTTATTTATAATCATGCAGATGAAAGCGGATTGTGAGATGCTCCCCTCGCAGATTGATGGGGCGACCGTCTTGATTGGTCAGGTAGGTTTGCATGCGGTCGATGGTCCTCAGGGTCACCGGTAAGTAGACCAGATTTTTGAGGGCCTGGATGATTTTCATCCCCGGATCGACCCCCGGGAAAAAACTTTAGATGGTGGACTGCATGCTAGGTGCCGTTGACGTAACTGCAGTGGGTGATATCACTATTCACGAGGATACTTTTGATGCTGATGATATCGACGATATGCTCACCCGCCACGTATCCATTCGTGCTCCGGTCGTAGATATACGTCCAGCGATCGAATCCAAGCACCGTATTTAGGCTATTGGGCACATCGAAATCCACTTGGTAGCTTACATCGAAATCCACTTGGTAGCTTCTGGCAAAGGGTAAATGTGCTCTCAGAGTCGCATGATTGGCATCGAGAAGGATCTTTGCTCTGTGTTTGCTGAGCCGCATTTGCCGTTGGATCTCATCGTTGATATCGTCGATGCCTTAGGAGCCGTTGCTCAGGGTGATGGGTAACCAGTGGGGAACCAGTAGCGGAAGGAATTATTTGCGGCATGGATATTGGGGATGGAGTAGTACATCTCCAGATCCACGAGTGCCATCTCGCAAGATTTTCTGCGCGCAGTTAGAGGGGTGGGTTGAAGCGGGTCAAGATCTGGCTATCATCCCCAGAGACGATAAAGGAGAACCCATGCTTGGGTTCGGTATTGGTGCCGATTTTCCGCAAAAGTAAAGCGTCCATTTATCTTACTCTCCCCAGAAGACGACACTTATCTTCTGGCCATCGGATTCGAACTGGAGGATTTGATCGGAGATGACTACGGCGAATGCTTGGGTATTGGCAAAGTCGACTCGGATCTGGATATCCACGGTCGCCTCTTTCAACCGCTCGGACTGATGCCTTACGTCGATGACGAATAGGGGATAGAGATCGATGAAGTCGTGGGTAATTCGGCCACCTCTTTATAGATATTTCGGTAGATATTTCGCAATTCAAGAAATGCTTAAATACTGCAAACGTATTAATTTTGGCCGTTGCTCCCCGCAATTGGACTACTTGAGATATTCTCCGCCTTTTCCTCAGTATTAGATAACTTACAGATTCTCCGCAATTCTTCGCCGGAGTTTTTCCTAAGCATAAGACTGAATGGGAGATTCTCAGCAATTCTCTGCGGACTTTTCTTACTAATAGACTGCTTAGAAGATTCTCCGTAATTCTCTGATGCCCTTTTCCCACGTATAAGACACTGTTTTTGGAGATTCTCAGCAATTCACCGTAAACTTTTTCTAAAGATTTTGACCACTAAGAAACGCACCCTAAGAGATTCTCCGCAGACACTTTCTTAATATGTATTATACTGCCTTAGAGATGTTCCACAATTCTCTGCCAGCTTTCTCTAGGTATATACTGCTTGAGAGATTCTCTACAATTCTTAAACGACTTTTTTTCTAAGTATCAGAAAACCGAAAGATTCTACGGAATTTTTTAATGACCTTTTCCTAAGTATAAGTCTTGCTTTGGAGATTCACAATTCTCCTCTTACTTTTTTCAGCAGATAGGTAGAATGCATAGGAAATTTTTGTGTTAGTATTTTTCATCATCTCCTACATTAAGTATGAACCTCATCTCGGCCCGGATACAATGTATCTCGTCAAAATACTTTGTCTATCGAAATACTAAATTTCTGGCCAAACCCCTAATTTTCGAGATCGAAATTCGTTTGAAATTTGGGATTTTAATTACCGATCGTTATATCGCTAAAGGTCTCGGTCGTTGTTAAGGAGCAAGATTTGAAGCTCTTGCCCTGAAAAAAAACCAATAGCTGTTTTTTTTAGTCAGGAGTCATCCATCCACAAATATGATTTGGAGGATTTGATGTCATAAAACCTAATAACTGAACCATTGAGAAAATCTAATTTGTTAAAATTTCGTTTTTTTTTTTACTGCATTTAAAATATCTTAAGTGCAATGTGAAGCCAAAAGTTGAATGTCAGCTAAAAAAGTGTGTTTTAACACTGATTTATTTGTTGGAATACACGTTCCTACTAATCAATTCCTTCTTCTTACTAGGCCTAAGCTCTCAGTGGAATGAATCTGAGAAATTAACTGGCTTACACAATGAAATTTCACTAGTAACTTAATCTTATGGTTTTGACACTATATTTCATCACTTGTCGTGAATGGTTAAGATAAGGAAACATCTCGACGAATTTACAGGGTCGAAAAACATGCAATGCCAATCGAAATTAAGGGTTTTAAGCAAGTAACTAGGTTTCATGCAGCCGGAATTATGGTTTTTCAACGAATGCATACTACAATATATTTCGTAGTTGGGGTAGAGGTTTTCAAGAGACTTTTCATCCCGATCATGATTGAGATAAGGGGTACTTGAGCGAAGAAACTAGAAAATTGAACAATAACACGGTATCTAGATGTCATGTCAGAATTCCTGACTTTATTCGACTTTGGCATGCCATAGTTTAACAATCTCTTATAACGAATTCTCGAATTTGTTATATCGAATTCTATAATTTGTTATAACGAGTTCTATAATTTGTTATAACGAATTCAAGAATTTGTTAAAACAAATTTTAAAATCTGTTAAAACGAATTCAACAATTTGTTAAAACAAATTAAATTCGTTATAACGAATTCAAAAATATGTTATAACGAATTAAATTCGTTACAACAAATTCTAAAATTGGTTAAAACGAATTCTTGAATTTGTTATAACAAATTAAATTTGTTATAACAAATTCAAAAATCTGTTATAACAAATTCAAAAATCCAGAATTCGTTATAAAGAATTAAAAAAAAATTGATAGGTCCTATATGGGCTTCCGTAGGGTTGCCCCTTCTGGTAAGAAATTAAATTAAGATACTTATATGTTTACTTTTATCACTCATGTGTTGTATATGTAAATGAAAAACTATGTATTTGTATATATTTCTCTGTAACAATGTATTCTGTTAAAGTGTTTATGAGAATAAAATTATTCAATTTAAAAAGGTGAAGACTACCAGTCTGATTTCAGTGTATCTTAAATTTACCATGACTTTTATTATATTCGCAGTCTTTACGTGCCCTCAGGGTATCCTTAGCAGTTACTCTAATTTATCGTTTGTATTTCCACTTCAAATATATATTATATAATCATCCTCACTACTTTGCATACTTTTATCTTTGAATGGTTCATGGAACACATTTCTGGTACATTTAGATACGTATTTGTTTCCTCTAGAAAGATATGGTTAAGCACAAAAATCTAAACGATGTCCTTGCGCAGCAGTTCAAGTCTTTATAATCAAAATTATCGAAAAAAAACTTGCGACGAATTATCTATAAAAAAGATGTTATCGTTTGTTTATCCCTGTCGTTGTGAAGGCAACAAAAATCTTCATCTTTTCAAATAGTAATTTCTTTCCCGACTGAAAAAAAACGTATATTTATCCAATATAAATACAATATATATATGTATATATATATATATATATATATATATATATATATATTTATTTATTTAAGCCACAAATCCAAGTGTGGATAAAGACAATGCAATTACAGAAAGTCAAATAAATAAACCTGCCCTCTTATGAAATGTAAATATTGGCTGTACTGCGAATGCGCAGATATCACACAAATTACACTGCTCCCTCCACCTCTATGTGAGAACACAGATTCTTCCGTTAATGGCCATTTCTTGTGTGAGACGACCGCGTTAAGACGAGGTAAAGTGCATTCGTCTCAATTCGGTCAATGACCAATAAGGACTGTTTATTTTTATGATTCAACGGAAATGTCTATGACAAAACATCACAAAAATAACGTCACAGTGGAGTGAATGGGTCAGGTACTTTCCTTCTCAACTTATCGTTGGAAGACATTGAAAATCATACTTTACGTAAGAAATAGCTACTTACATTCGATCAAAATCAAAGATAGGAATATCTTTAACTCGTGTAAGAAATTCTTGTACATGAGATATAATCTCATGTGTTCACTTTGTTCAATTACTATCATCTAAAATGAAAATTCTAAAATCTTAGGATTGACTCCCTCCATCGTAGTTTCGTCCTCAGCTATATTTGATATTTCTGATTATTCGGATTTCGTTTAGTTTTATGCATTTTAAACATTTTTTTTTTGAAATTATGGATTTCCTTTGTTTGGGTTCTAGTGTTGCTGATGAGGAATTAAATTCCGAAATGGCCATACAGCTCATTAAAATTATTGCAGTTGGAGTTAACATATGTGTTATGGTCTCAGGTTCATTTACTCAATATCCTTTCGTAAAATATTTGTCTTATTCTCTCGTTTCGCTGCGCTCTGGTTGAGAAAAGACAGAAATTTTTACATTCATGAAAGATATCCCGATCTTTGATCTGCTCTCATGTAAGAAGCTATCAAACTGAGTTAGACCGAAGTCCTAAGAGTCAAAAGCGTTTACTTTTTTATTTATTTATTTTTTTTTTTGTATTTGTATCACTTGCGAATTTGTTTTGATAAAAATATTGTTGCTATTCTCAGAATCACTTTAGAAGATACAGATTCCGTCAAGACATGCACCCTTTGTTTTCAATAATGTGTGAATATTAAACTGTTAAAAGTCCACGTTTTGAAAATTGGAGATTGATTTAATTCTGGTCTATCTCTCTTTGATGAAATTACTCCACATTTGTGATTTCCGTAGTAACGCCGGTCTCCATAGTCTATAGCATGTGCGTAAGGGCAACTAAATCGTTATAAAGTTCAACGCTGCAGTGCTATAATGTTACCTCTCCATGACTTATATAGAATTTTTAGTGCTTTGAAAGTAAGACGTTAAAAATAAGAATGTTACAACAGCCACAGAAGGCAGAATTAATTATTTTATGTATTGAATAAACTTCATATAACAGATTTGCTATACGTACAACTTGAATCACATGTCTACTAACGGTTTGGAAAAAATCGATCAATATCTTAAAATGGACTTTTCTTGGTTTCGGAAAATCATGATTATTCACACGACTATTACTTTAAATTCTATTTAAAAACAATTAAAGCAAAAATTTGAAGCCACAGTAGTCTTAGTCAAATCAAATTAATCTTAATTTCTTCAACGACTTTACTATTAACGTACCAGGTAGCGACAAGAACAAACCCCCGGGAGTAAGAATCCAGGACAACCGGATTAATATGTACTATATTTTAGTATTTTCAAAAACAGTTGCTCAAAATATGATCATTTTTGGCAACAGTCTTTATATCACACTTGCGAACGAACTGACCCACTGACAGTTTGACGGGTGCTATATGCAGAACAGGACATGCTTACCCTTCCTGTACATCTAATGTCACTCCTTTTTTTTCTTTTTTCTTTTTTTTTTTTTTCCCAACATATTTGGAAATACTTTTTAAAGGCACAAACACTGAAAAATATTAAATATAAAACAAAAAATGTTTTACCTGTATCAAATACATTATTTTTAAATTGTGTACACGCAATGTCAAGGATGTTTTACTTTTAGATTTTGTACGGGACTTGTAAATAATTTTCGGAGAGGATTACCAATGGTCAAATGAATTGAAGTCTACAAAAATGGATTTGTTTGTCAATGAGGTCAAAAATATCTTTCGCAGACAGTTGATGGCTAAGGGATATTCCGTCAAAAATATACAATTGGATGTCTAATTTTTCTACTCCCTGCATTTCACTTATTTTCTCAACCTACCAAAACGACCGTGCTGTAATTAATTATGACATAATTGCCATTAGCAATCACACAGGATACTATCACATTCTAATATTAAGAAATATACAAAGAACACTAGTTATTATTAATTCAGCTCGACGTTTTCTATTCACTATGTAACAGATCCTCTGCAATGTAGGCAGATATGAAATACCCTGGCCATTCGATCATCTTTTTTTCACCAAGAAATATTTGTGATTCGTAACAATATTTTCATGCTGGAACTACATTGTAGATATACAGAATTTATAATAACTTTCCTTGTATTTATTAGCCAGTCTTGAAGCTTGTAATAATTTTGAACTTGGTTATCGTCCGTTGTCGTTGGTCGTGGTCGTAGAAATGATTTTTTTTTACACGAAGCATTGACGTCTCAAGCAAAACAACATAAAGAAAAACAATTCAGCACGGAAGAATCGTGTGAATGGAAATTATACCAGTAGTTGTCCTGTAATTTTAATAATGATCCAAAATATACAAATCAGATCTTGAAATTTAACGCAAGATACATTCTCTTAAAAAAATAATTAACCAAACCATATATTTATGTTATTTTTTGCCACGGGCAGGCATTTTAAGGCGACTATTTTACCCCGACGACCAGCGAGAGGTAAAATAACATCATAAAATGCAAGCCCGTTGCAAAAATAGTATAAATATATATGACTTCTTTTAATTATATCGATTCTAAAGGACCATCACAAGGTTCCGATTAGTAGAATTCGTGCTATTACGCATTCATGAAACTTTCTTTGTTGGTCTGTGACGTTGAAAAAACTGATATAAAACTGTCTATATAGCGTTATCGAAAGTGCCGTATTTTATTCATAACGTTATAATGGTAGTTTTGAAGGTCGAGACAGAAAATATTACCGTATCGTGGCGAGTCCGATAGGACGAGCTGTGATACTAGTGATATTTTCTGTCGAGACCTTCAAAACTACCTTTATTATTTTTATCGGCAACGTCATAAGAGTCATGACGTCATATTCGTGACGTCATTTTCTGATATTTTCTTGTATCAGGTCAGTACGGAGATATTGACAATATCAGTCAGTAAGATCAAAGAGAAAAATGTACATATTGCCGATAAAAGTACATATCGTTTTCAGCACGGGCTTTGATACAAAGCGATTGAAGACGTGATATTAGAATCATAGACTTTTTCATTGGATTTTTTCTTTGTGTTTGTGTGTGTGTTTAAGTCTTCTGTAAAATTGCAATAGAGGTTTTCTTACACTTACAAATTGAAGGTACCAGTTTATTAATCCGGAAAGACATAACAATAATTTTGCGTTGCTTTTCTCGTCATTCTAATAAACTATTTTAAACGAAACGAAAATAAATAGCAGGCATTTCTGCCTCAAAGGGTTGTTCTGTGATGACACATATACAGTAGGGTGCAGACATAACCTCTCGCCAAGTTAACTTGAACCAGTCATAAAAGCTCTTCTAAGTTAACTTAGGACCGTTTTCAAGTTAACTTTGACCAGTCATAGAGCAGTCATTAAAGCTACTCTAAGTTAACTTTAGAACTGTTCTAGAGCCCAGACTGCTCTGACCTGTTCTGGTCATAGAATCCTGACTGCTTTGACCTGTTCTGGTCGAAGAGCCCTGACTGCTCTGACCTGTTCTGGTCATAGAGCCCTGATCGCTCTAACCAGTCATAGAATCCTGACTGCTCTGACCTGTCATAGAGCACTGACTGCTTTTATGGAAACGTTCAACATTCCCAAATTAGCACTCATCGTGTGCATCGTGTGCACAAGGACCTTGGTGTGCACTCGTCGTTTAAAGCGAGTGCGTGTATCGTGTAACGTGCGTTTACTACTTTCATTCAAAAGACCACATTTTATAGATATATTTCCTCGTTTTCTTTGCCTAGAAAAATTATTTATTTTCATGAAAATTTCGAACAAATAAATTATTTATTTCCATGACAAGTAGGATTAAAATATTTATTTTTTCTCTGGGACCTGGGACTAATATAAGTCCCAGCTGGGACCAAGATAAAATTATCTATTTACAAAATCGCCCCTGAAAATCAACTGGTCGTCCCCTCATTTCTGTTTTTTGAAAGATAATATGATATTTACAACTGCAACTTTACAACTTTAAAAAATATTAACATACTAACATATAGTCCTGAAATTCATGACTCTGTGTAGCACATTTTTATTTGGACTTTTACTGTTGCTACACTCAGTGTAGCAACAGTAAAAGTCCAAATAAAAATATGCTACACAGAGTCATGAATTTCAGGACTAACTAACATATAGAGCACCACATGTTTTGGGCTTATATACTATTCATGAAGAATATCTGCCTTTTCTTATATATTTAAGTTAAATAACAGAAAGTTGAAGTATTGCGGGCATCGATATAATATCGAAAGAAGAAAATCTGCTTTTTCTTATATATTTTAGTTTAAATAACAGAAAGTTGAAGTATTGCGGACATCGATATAATATTGAATGAAAAAAATCTGCCTTTTGTTATATATTTTAGGTTAAATAACAGAAAGTTGAAGTATTGCGGGCATCGATATAATATCGAATGAAGAAAATCTGCTTTTTTTTTATATATTTCGCTAGGTTAAATAACAGAAAGTTGAAGTATTGCCGGCATCGATATAATATCGAATGAAGAAAACCTGCCTTTTGTTATATATTTTAGGTCATATAACAGAAAATTGAAGTATTGCGGGCATCGATATGATATCGAATGAAGAAAATTTGCCTTTTGTTATATATTTTAGGTTAAATAACAGAAAGTTGAAGTATTGCCGACATCGATATAATATCGAATGAAGAAAATCTGC
>MJUU01000581.1:4114-23097 GCA_002080025.1 Modiolus philippinarum | reverse complement strand
ACATAAAATAAACGCCATTAAAATAGATAAAGCATTTTGAACCCCTAAAACACAGGAGTGTCATCAGGTGCTCCAGAAGGACCAGAATGACCTGCTTTGCATGTGACATCCCCGGGTGACATCCGTCACACTTCAAGTGAAAAGTCTGGCATAAAGTCAAATTCGGTATGTGTCAGTCCAGTAATATATCGGGATCTATTGAAACATGTCCATCTGCATTGTGATACATACACATTGTAACGATCAGTTAATTTGTGATGACGACCATAAAACTTTTTAGTAAGTATGAAAATATCTTAACGTGTCAACATCTGAGTATTAAAAGTCTAAGCTGCAAATCCTTTCTATAGCAGTTTAATAACGGAATGCATTGCTTAATTTATGCTATATCTGTTACTTTCACTAATCAGAAAAGCCAGAGAATTTGACTTTTAACATTCTTCAGCCGCTGTTTTTAAACCTTCATTAATTTTTAAATACTCAATACACGAACATTTGACGCAATTTGATTGTTCCATGGTCTATAATACGTATAAACTAAAATGAATAGATCGAAGGTTAAGTGAACAGATAACTAAATGAAAACATTTTATTGCCTCAATAGGTATTCAAAAGCGAGGCTGCCAAGTTTTGAAAAACATGCTTTTAAGCGAAATTCTCTTCATAACTTGCATTATCTAACTGTTCGAGATATATTATACTATTGAGATATATTGAACGATATTGTACGATATTTGTGAGCAAAACTGTAATGAATTCCGAATCGCCCCTTGTTGGCTAAATAATTAAAAGTTACCAAGACGTTATAGACATCATTTCACTGTAAGCACGGTAAATAATGTCGATATAATCTAACGAAAGTGAGAACCGAACAGCCAGTCAAAGGAACGAACAATCAACGGACAATGGCAACATCGGAAACACTACGAAAAAAGGACACCACTAGGGTACGAGACAAAAAAAGAAAAATGAAAACACACAAACAAAACGGACCCAATAAAAATCATAGATGAGATCAGGTGTACCGGTAGAGTAAGCATCTCCTGCTTCTAATAAGACACCCGCCGTGTAGAACATGTCAACTCTGGAAGTAAAGTCAAATCCGATAGAGGAAAAACAAACTTAAGTTGTAGAGTGGAAGATCTGTTGTCATCTGGGAAACATATATACCATAGCGATCCACAAGATCGTGATGTCTACCGTACAACTTCTGTAATGATGACTTTAAGCTTTTGTAAACGTACCCTTGCTTAAGTAGTCTATTTGTAAGCGGCTTAGCTCTATCAAGGAAGTCACTGCGACGACCGCAAGCCCTTGAATAGCGAATGAGTTGTGAGATGTAAACGCCATATGCTGGTGCTTTTGGAATGTTGCTACAAAGAAAAGGGAAATAGGAAATCATGAACTGACATAAGTGTAAAAGCTGAAAGAGAATGAAATACAAATAGGATCTAAAGAGAAAGGCAAGGGCCATGCAAGAGGGAGATACTCCTTTGTTTAGAATTGTTTTCATAAATTTGGATATTGCAAGCTTCCAAATAAAATCAGTTTTCATACTGGCATAGTAAAGTGAATAGAATAAAAAATATAACAGGAAACACCTACAATGGCCGAAAACCATAGTCACATGCCACAATGTACCAAGGAACTGCACAAATAACTAGAGGCTCAGAGACTGAGCCTGTATCGCTCACCTGACAAAATACTTCTCTGCCATGCATGACCAAAAATGATGTTTTTACCAATTGAGGCCTAATGTTAAGCTATGTTTTCTATTAGCACCTGTGTACATGCAAAATATCAAAAGCCTATCTCAAAAGACATAAAAAGTTAACCCAGACACGACTTGTAGTTATAGAAGCAATACTCTGACCTTGAGGACAAAGCTCAAGGTCAACGGTCACCAATCATGGTTCGTGACACATCGTCTTGAAGTGATCTAATCGTATGAAAAAGAAAGGAAATGGGGTAAATGTCAAAGAGACAAATTGCATGCATATATTCAAAATCCTATCTCAAGAATACTATAGGGCGTCAACCACAATGTGGCGGGTCCTAATTAAAAAATTCTGATAAGCAGAAATTGTTTATAATCAATATTACATATCAACTGAATTAATACGATAAAACAACAGATCTTTCTCTTTACAGCTAAAGTTTGTTTTTCCTGTATCGGATTGACTTTACTACCAGAGTTGACATATTCAAGGCGGGTGTCTTAGAAGAGGCATGAGATAGTTCCTCTACCGCTACACCTGATCTCACTTATATTTTTATTGGGTCCGTGTTGTTCATCTGTATGTGTTTCTTCATTTTTCTTTTTTGTCCCGTACTCAAGTGGTGTCCTTGTTTCCTAGTGTTTCCGATGTTGCCATTGTCCATGCATTTTTCGTTCTTTTGACTGACGTTTCGGTTCTCACTTACTTGACTCTCCTATCTTTTTTTTGTTTGATCTGCACAAAAGAGACATAAGCTTTGAAATTGCCATATGCAGAAACTAAATTTACATTCTCTATTTTATTTATGTTTTAGAATTAATATTATCTCATAATTCTATCATTTTTTTTCAATGTACGACAGCTGCACAAATATTCTTATTCTGTCTATTTTACATTCACAGTTGAATCGGTATTTTGTTATTTAGTACAAATGGGTATTCTGAATTCTCAAGGGTACGAATGCTGAATTTTTATGATTGCACATCGTTTCGTATTTGTTGACAGAGTTTTATGAAAAAAATGCTACATGAAATTTTCATTTATACAAGAAACATATTAATTATATACACAATTTCAGAACAATCCAGTTTAAACAGTGTCAACAGCATCTATCCCCAGGATTACCTCTTGTGGACAAAAGATTTTTCATTAGTAATTCGGCTTCTCCACCATAATAAGACCTCCCTGTGAGATGAGGGGTGGAGATGGTTCTATGGTGGTAGGTTATATATAGTTAGGTCATATCTCCAGTTATCCCGATAAGGGTGAACTTGGGTTAATCTGTACGCGTATCTGATGTTGATTTTCTTTTTTTTCTTGAAGGAACGTAAACTTGCCAACATTTCTTTATTTCGGATTATGTTCTGACTTTATGCCCTTAGTTAGCAGCCCTTAGATTTGACTTATTGCATATTTTATCATTTTTGTTGCAAGGGAACAAACTGAAACTGACGATTAAAAATTAAAAATAATGACATCGGAAGGTGTGCTGTTAAAAATTTTTCAAGTTATTAATTGCACATGTTCCTACATGTGTGTAGGTTTTAATCTTTTGATGGATAAAAAAAAATCTGCATAACGTACAGCTTTTATATAATTTATAATACGCTTAATGGCATTAAAGAATACCTTCTGCAGACATTGGTGTTTCTTGGTGTTAAGGCAGTACATTGTCATGCATATTTCTGGGTTAATTGAGCTATTTAGTTACAGAAAGTCTGAGGACCGGATTATTTTTCACATATGCAACAATTATGTCTGGAATGCTGAGTTGGGTGAAATAAATGCCTAATCGGTTTAAACAATTTCTTTAATATTCTGCACAACAAAGGATTGTTCATGTCAATAACCTTGTACTCAAACAAATATAAAACCCATAACTGTTGGCTAAAGTGCAATGATGACAATATGAATAGTTAAGGTAGATATTGGACAACATGTTCATTTCTACTGAGTTAAAAAATGTCCTTTGTAAATTTGAATGAAATAAAATTAAGCAAACTTCGATTAAAAGTAAGGTAACCCATACTTTTTATTGCATAGTCTAGGGGACGACCATTTGATTTTCAGGAGGGGGCTTGAACGTTTTATGTAAATAAATATCACTGTGTTGAAGACCATATGGTGACCCCTAGATGTTTTGTTTTGGGTCGTTTTGACCTGGACATGGGATGTTGTCTCCTTGACATTTGCCCCATTTCCTTTCTTTTTCATATCTTTAACTGGGTGCCTGTGTGAAAATAAAATATTCTAGCCCTACCTTTCATAGAAATAAATATTCTTATCCTACCTTTTATGAAGATAAATAATTTAATTTTGATTTGAGATGAGATTTTTTTTTTTTTTTTTTTGAAAATGCAAAAAAGAAATATTTCATGTGACATGTGAAAATAGATAATTTGTTCCAGATTTTCTCGAAAACAAACAATTTTTCGAGGCAAAATCTCCCCTTAGTATGGTAGGAGAAGTGCTGTGCCGATTCATAAGAAATATATCATCTATCTACGTTAAGACGTACAGAAAAAGAGAAATTTGAAAGTATGGTAAACAAACCAAATATATAATTTCAAAAGTTGAAAAGAATGATGAATTTCTTTTGTTGTAAAAGTCATTCAGTTCTATGCATCACAGACAGGCCATTGTCAATGCAGGTTAATAAACAAGACAAAAATGCATTGCTAACAAAAACAACCCCGCAATGCATTCATCTATTTTTACTCCGTCTAGATTTTCTATAGAGTCTTAACGGACATCAATGATTTAGACAAATATATACATTAAGAAGACCAATATAAAATAATGATGGAATAGGTTAAAACTTTGATTTCTTTCTGAGTTAAAATAATCATATGATCTTCGAATTCAACTACAAATACTCCTTTCTCTGGCCGTAAATTTGAGGGGAAGTTTTAAAAATAACCAATTTCAAAGTGTGTGTTTAAAAACTTTATTTATTAAAACTAAAATTTAGTACTAAATTTTAAAGTGAAAAATTGTAATTGGAAATATTTAAAAAATGCTGCAAAAATACAAGTTCTTTAAGGGTTTAATAAAAAGAATTTTTTTTGTAAACATCACTTGAATCGTTAGTATCCGGAATTGTTAGAATAACATATGACAAATGTAGAATTAAGCATCAAAATAACAAAAAAGGAGTTGAGTTCTGAATATCCAAACCTCATTGTACATATGCTACCAGAATGAAATTCCCCTACAAAAATCACAAATCTAGACAAAACGAAAACTGTTCAAGTTTTAAAAAAATACTGAAATGCTGTACAAATCATGTGTTCAGAATTGTAGTTGTAGTTTTCTAATAAAATGATAAGAATAGACAGGCTTAACCCTAATGCTAGCTTTTGCTAGTGCCGGTAACAAGTGTAGCTATCCTGAGTTCATATCGTTGCATTTTTTATTTGTGTTTTTTCTTTTGCAGTTCCATTGCAGGTTTGTGATTGTGACTTTCTGTCATTGTATCCTATTTATGTGCTCTTGGCTTGGGAATAGAACTCATAAATCGTTGTCCTAAGAAGCATCGGGTACAAAAGAGTTGGGAAAATAGATTTTCTAACTGTGGAAGTACTGGTTTTATTATATGTTTACTAAATTAAACTAATTACATACAAAGGATAACAGTAAGCACCTACATTGGCCAAAAACTACAATTACACGCTACAATTCATAAGCGAACTCTAATAGAGAAATAATAATGAAGAACTCGGGATAGTTTTACTTTGTACCGACACTAGCAAAACGGTAGGGTAATGGGTACCTAAACCTTCCCTTTCTCTATACCGTTTCGCTATAATAAAATATATATACATGTATACGAATAAAATTCCATGCAAGTAGACTACGAACTCTATGAATAAGAAAATCATATGACAAAACGTAATTTGGAAAGACGTGTCAGAGAGTGCTCGCCGCTAAACTATCGGCTAGCTAAAGGAACCTAGTCTGCTGTTAAATCACTGTCGCACTACAGAATAAAAATCAAAGTCAAAACTCGCCGAAGGGTTTGCTGGAGAGTCGTCATTTTTTTTAATAGACATCGGCAGTAGCAGTGACGGGCTAGTATATGTGTGAAATCTTCAGGTCATTTGATTCCAAAGCCAGTTTATCAGATTTGTGTATCCCAAGGATATCCACTATTACGTAAAGAACGGGAATTACGTTCCAATTTTTCTGGATTTTTTAATCAGTTTCTGATATTTTTTAACAACATTTCCATAAAATCGAGGGTGAGAAAGGCCCTTTGTAATTAGTGGTTTGCAAGTCACGTGATATTTAGATATCAAATGTTCATATCTTTACATTATTCAATAATTTATGAAATCTGTAACCTTGTTGTAAAAGTTGAGATGTGTGAGTAAGGTTAAAATCATTAAACCGTCAAGTGTAGAACAAACGCGAGCGAATCGTACAAGCTGAGATATATACGCCTCTTAGGATGGAGCTACGGGGTGTATATATCAAGAAATTGGAAACTAGTAATAGTGAAATCAAAACCATCAGTTTAATCATAAAGTTTAGTTTTTATTTTACCAGAGTCAATGATGATACTTAGATCCAGAAAAGGGTTGTATTTAGAATCATTGTTTGCTATTAAGTTTCAGTTCTTGTTGGTACATGACGTCGACAAAATCTAAAAACTAGGGATGGTCAATAATAAGAATGTCGTCAATGTACCTGCTGTTATCATTAAAATTGAATTGGTTCATCACTATTTGGTACAGTTCAATTTTGTAGCTTTTTCATAAGCCACATTCGTAACAGGAGAGAAAAAGACCTGAAATGACGGGTGCATAATTAGTACCCATGGGGATTCCAACGACCTGATGATAAACAATTGTGCTAAAACGAACATAAATGTTGTCTAGCAAGAGATTCAGTGCCGTAATCATATTATTACATGTCAAGGATCAATAATTGTGGTCAGTAATATCAGAGAAGAATCCTTACTTTTTGTTTCAGCAAACTAACTGAAGATCCAAAAAATTAAAAGGCCATTTTATAAGTTGTCCCCATGTGGATTTAATCATATTATGCGAAAGGGTAGTATGAAGTGTAAAACAATCACAACTGTCATTAGATGAAACGAATCTCTTTATAGATAGTAATTTATCTAAAACTTCAATATAATTTTTTACACTCCAAAGGTAATTTACACCAGAAGCTTGATGTGTTGTTAACGGGGTTTTAATAGGGAAATTCCGGTCATTAGAATGTTGAAATGGCGGACGACGGCCGGGGGCGTCTGCCAAATGGGGACACCATTTGTTCGGACCAATTCTCCTAGTTTTTGAAATACAAGGTTTATATTTTGTAGATCATTTGTACATATACCAAAGGTATGCATGTTGCTTTGATTTGGATTTTAAATTTTTTTTTCATTTTTACGTCGAATATCTGCCTATGAAATATCCCATTTGTCTGGAGCAAATCTCTTACAGAAGGTTTATATCTTGCAGATCATTTGTACATATATCAAAGGTATGCGTGTTACTTTGGTGTTTATTTCTGATAATTTATGTCAAAGAAATTAATCATCTTTAAGTCAAATATCTGCCTATAAGGTACCCTATTGTCCGGAGCAAATCTCCTACAGTTTTTGAGGTAGAAAGTTTATATTTTCCAGACCATTTGTACATATTTCAAAGGTGGGCATGATACTTTAATTTTTGATTTCTGATAATTTATGTCAAAATCATCACTTGACGCAACTCGATTGCGTTTATCAGGTCTTTCAACATTGGACCGTTTATTAGTTCTAGCAGGCGTTGTTAACAGAACGTCCCTATAGCCTCTACATGGATTATTCCTTACATTTTTAGCTACCTCGGTTTGTGGTCTATATGGGTCACCATCTATATAAAGCCTGTCACGGACCTTAGAGACGGTCTTTCCTGCCCTTTTAGCTTTTCTCGATATAGGATAAAGTTTTCAACAACGAGACTTAACTTCCGGAAGATATTGTTCAATGATAACAAACGGTTTACCTTTCAAAAAATCGACGTTTTCAATACACATTCGAGGTCCTTTCGGTAAATAAAACGTGCGACGATTTGCCTAGCTCCGTTTCTCTCAATTCCACCGAGTCTGTGCACATTACCGAACGCAATGTAATGTTCTAATTCTAATTCGTTGAAAGTGAACTTTACAGTCTTCCCCTCGGTTATAACAGAGACACGGAAAATTTAAATTGTATTTCATGGATCTACATTGAAGGTCTTCAACTGATGATTCAAGTTTGTCAACTTAGTCATTACTATGACACATTTCTGCCAACAGGGAACACCTAAGATGTCGCCTTCAACTGTATCATATAAACTTTCAAAAATATACCACTTCAAAAGAATGCTAAACATTGCAGATTTGAAAAGATATTTAGGTTGACCCCTTGGCATGATATACTGTCCATGAAATGAAGTATAAATGAAAACCCGGTTTGCTGTGGCACTGACAGCTTTCCTCTTGTTTCACACAATTTATTTCTAACTTTTTATAGAAATGAAAAAGAAAGAAAATGGGGTAAATGTCAAGGAGACAACATCCCATCAACACGTCAAAACTACCCAAAACAAAGCATCTAGGGGTCACCGTACGGTCTTCAACACAGTGAGGAACCTCACACCATTTAGCAAGCCCTAAATAGCCCCAAAAAGTAAAAAAGTGAATAAATCAATGGAAACAAACCACATCCAATAACCCGAATATCAAGAATTTTATAAGAAGACAAGGACAAGCAAGCGCACTGGTTAAATGCATGGTCAAATTTGTGGTAGAACAATTACTTCGAAATTATTTAATTCGAAATAAGCGATGTTTGTAGGGACGTTTGTGACGCTCAGGAATCCAATACATAGTTTTTAGGTGGAACTTAAAGCGTTTTTGAGTCTATGTAATGATTGGTGAGTGTTTTTCATAATTTGTAATTTTGAAAGTGCTTGACTTGGCCTATTGTTTAGTTGGACATCGATAAAGTTTTTTTTTGTCAAATGATGATAATGTTCTTTGAAGCTTTGTCGACAGGTGCAAACACATATTTTTGACAAAGTTCTTTCAGTTTTGACTTAATTCTGTTTACAGCATAAATGATATTTTGAAAAAAAAAAACTATATTTAATAATTCATGTGTATTGTAATGAGATTATTTGAATTAAAGGGCAGGACTTAAATCTAGATACGTATAGTCTGTTTATTTTTTTTTACATTGTGATCATTTAAATTTTAGGAATACTGTATTTACGAAATATATATTAACAAAGAAAGGATATGGAGTAAATGAACATGAGACAAAGTCTAAACAAATACATGGTAAACCTTCATATAGTTCAGTTGATCCTTTGAGAATATGCAATCCAAATGAACGAAAATAGACATGACGCCATTACCCATCTATAAAACAAACAAAAAAGTTTTTTTAATGTTAAAATTTTATGATGAAAAAAACATTAAACCCTAGGTATAGAACAGACAATTCTGTAATATATTTTACTTTCTCTGTATCTCTATCTAGGGATTATTGGAAATTCCGGTGCTAGAGACCGTCTTTAATTACTATGAGGTAACAGTATTTGCTCTTTGTTGAAGGCCTCATGGTGACTTCAAGATGAAGAACAACAACCAAAGCGTTGTTTCATTTGCGTGATCTTACAACGTATTTATAGGGATTTTGTCCCATGTCCATTTACTCCATATCCCTTTATTTGTTCATTTACTAGATATTCAATTCTCTTTTATAACAATTCGATATTCAGACCAGCAGTAAAGTACTGGACTGCTGGGTTGGTTAGAAGCATGAACATAATGAATTAATACAATATTTGTTGTCTATTAGTTTCAACGCTTAATGTTTTAATTTGATCACGCTGAGGAACTATAAGTTGTAGAAATAACCATATGCAGAAACTAAAATTTACAGTAACTTGAGTATTTTGTTAGTTTTATGTCCCCAGATCGAGGATCGGGGGGCATATTGTTTTTGTCCTGTCTGTTTGTCTGTTTGTCTGTGCGTCCGAAACTTTAACCTTGGCTATAACTTTTGAACTTATATAAGGTAGACTATTGATACTTGGCATGTGTATAGGTCTAGTGAAGAGGAACATAAATATACAAAAAAAATAGGTCAGGTCAAAGGTCAAGGTCACAGAGGTAAAAAAAGGGGTGAATTTGGCTGTTTCCACATATTTGACTGTAGAATCCTTATTATTTATCGTATTGAGACAGGGTTTGTTTTATGTTATTGCTAATAAAATTGCGCAACTGGTGTATGTCAACAGATTTGAGAGAGCATTTACCTTTTTTGAGAAACAAGAGGCCCAATGGGGACAATTGGAAAAAAAAATGATTTTTTCAATTTTTTGTCGGATCTTGATGCAGTATTTTTCTCTAAGTTTCTTATAGCATGTTTAAACAGATACTTTTAACAATTAAAACCATTTCAATAAACAGAAGGCCTAAAGGGGCTTCATCTGTTTCAGAATACAAGGGTTAAATTGGGTGTTTTTATGGTAATAAACAACTTTTGAACTATGTAAGATAGACTTTTAATACTTCCCAATTGTATAGGTCTTGTCAAGAGGAACATAAATATGCAAAAAATTAGGTCAAAGGTCAAGGTCATAAGGGTCAAAAAGGGGTAAAATTGGGTATTTTCATATATTTTACTGAATAATCTAGGGGCATTTGTAGTGTTTCACAAACACATCTTGTTTTAAACCTTCTCTTCTCGTGGTCAGAAATTATAATAAGAAAATAAAACAGTAAAGATTAAATTAGCATATACCCAAGGAGGATAATGAAAAGATGCAAACAGAAATTCCTCGTATAATTGGTACATTACACAACTTTAACATCTAACACAAAAAACTAAGTTTGATAATTTTGTTTTTAGAAAACAGAAGTGAAAAGGCTACGAGTAAAAACGAAAAGGTCAAACACCAACGTTTGAAGTATATAAAACATTGACTTTCTTGAGCTATTAAAGGCGACTTTAGATGTGAACCTAATTTACTTGATTTTGTGAAGAGTGAAATCAGATTCCAACCAGTACAAGTGTCTCACGAATATTGTATATTGGTTTCCAGATTTGTTTCTTTGTCAAACAATAGCAAAAGAATTCCGGGTACACGTGACATTTCAGATTTCCATTTGTCATTCATATTCAATTCATACCTAGTCATTAGTNGTATTATGTTAGTTTTATGTCCCCAGATCGAGGATCGGGGGGCATATTGTTTTTGTCCTGTCTGTTTGTCTGTTTGTCTGTGCGTCCGAAACTTTAACCTTGGCTATAACTTTTGAACTTATATAAGGTAGACTATTGATACTTGGCATGTGTATAGGTCTAGTGAAGAGGAACATAAATATACAAAAAAAAAATAGGTCAGGTCAAAGGTCAAGGTCACAGAGGTAAAAAAGGGGGTGAATTTGGCTGTTTCCACATATTTGACTGTAGAATCCTTATTATTTATCGTATTGAGACAGGGTTTGTTTTATGTTATTGCTAATAAAATTGCGCAGCTGGTGTATGTCAACAGATTTGAGATAGCATTTACCTTTTTTGAGAAACAAGAGGCCCAATGGGGACAATTGGAAAAAAATGATTTTTTCAATTTTTTGTCGGATCTTGATGCAGTATTTTTCTCTAAGTTTCTTATAGCATGTTTAAACAGATACTTTTAACAATTAAAACCATTTCAATAAACAGAAGGCCTAAAGGGGCTTCATCTGTTTCAGAATACAAGGGTTAAATTGGGTGTTTTTATGGTAATAAACAACTTTTGAACTATGTAAGATAGACTTTTAATACTTGCCAATTGTATAGGTCTTGTCAAGAGGAACATTATGCAAAAAAATTAGGTCAAAGGTCAAGGTCATAAGGGTCAAAAAGGGGTAAAATTGGGTATTTTCATATATTTTACTGAATAATCTGGGGGCATATGTAGTGTTTCACAAACACATCTTGTTTTAAACCTTCTCTTCTCGTGGTCAGAAATTATAATAAGAAAATAAAACAGTAAAGATTAAATTAGCATATACCCAAGGAGGATAATGAAAAGATGCAAACAGAAATTCCTCGTATAATTGGTACATTACACAACTTTAACACTTAACACAAAAAACTAAGTTTGATAATTTTGTTTTTAGAAAACAGAATTGAAAAGGCTACGAGTAAAAACGAAAAGGTCAAACACCAACGTTTGAAGTATATAAAACATTGACTTTCTTGAGCTATTAAAGGCGACTTAAGATGTGAACCTAATTTACTTGATTTTGTGAAGAGTGAAATCATATTCCAACCAGTACAAGTGTCTCACGAATATTGTATATTGGTTTCCGGATTTGTTTCTTTCTTTTATCAAACAATAGCAAAAGAATTCCCGGTACACGTGACATTTCAGAATTCCATTTGTCATTCATATTCAATTCATACCTAGTCATTAGTTGAAGCTTGTTTTTTTGTAAAAGTTATTCACTGTACATTTAAATCACCATACTTTCTGAGAAACATTTTGGATTGTTTACATGGCTTTATCCGTCCGTTCATTGAACTTTCTTTTGACTAGAAATACACCTACGTTTTAAAATATGATGAGGTTTAAATGTTATGCATATCATTGGAGAGTGCATAAAAAAAACTTTCAATATATTGATAAAATTAACAACGTTATGGCGAAAGCCTGCAATTCTCAGTAAAATGATAGAAAACTGAGAAAAGATATTTGCACTAAGATGCACTAAGATGACAAGAAAATTAGTTACTGTCAAGTCCTCATTTTCTCCAATTAGTTGTTAAATAGTTCTGGTTTGCTTTTCTTGTTTCCCGCTAAACTTAGTGTCAATGCCTTGGGAGTTGTAGGGAGAAAACTTGATATGACCACATTTACTCCAAATGGATTGAGATAGATAACACCATAGAAAGTATTCATGTATGTTACATGCGAGAAACCAAGTCCAAAAATCAAGTTGAAGCAAAGAACAAATCAATGCGTCTTTGAGTTCATCATATCTATGAATCAGTGTTATATGATCAATGTGAGAACAGAAGGGATGGTATTACTCAGAAATAAAAAAAATCACAATAGAAAAATTTTAATTTTTAATTATTACCTTTATATAATTATATTCTAGTTTAAGACTGCCATCTTCACAGATAATAATAGATATCTTTGGGTAGATCCAGAGTTTATAACCAGACTGTGACAAAACCTGTCTTTTCACTGGCAGTGTGACGGGGGACACACGTGGAGCAGATTATTACTCTTCCGGAACACCTGATGATACTCCCAGTTTTCAGTAGGAGTTCACACTCAGTGCTTAAGTTTTTTTGTGTTATCTTGTTCATCACATCGATATCTTTTATTTTTGTCTTCGTTGGTAATTTTGTCCTTTTTATTGTCCGAATACTTTATAAATATATACACAAAAGCTTTTCAAACGTTTACCTTGGTATTGTTTGAGGGATAGAAAAGTAACACGTACCATGGATTTTGATTAGTTTCTCTAAGGGTAGAAAATAACATTAACCAATCAGCCATTGAACAGATTTTTAACACCGTTATTTTAGCTGGCTGTGTGACGGGTGCCGTGCTTGGAGCAGATCATGCTTACCCTTCCGGAGCACCTGATGATACCTTAGTTTTTATAGGGGTTCATACTGCTAGTTGTTTAGTTTTGTGGCGTTCTTGTTCATTTGTGTTTATTTGTTTTGTCTTTGCCAAGCTGTTTCAATTCTCCTAAGAAGCTGTAATATTACTCTCCATTTTAGGGCAATTGATAATTTTGAAATTAAAATCGTCCCTTTTGTCGTAAATTTTAGTACTGGAATGGCCATGTTCGTCAGATTCGAGATGTAAGTCCAAAAAAATATGAAGGTCGTTTCCTTTATCTCGAGTTCTGATGGATATATTAATGGGATCCATAATATGTAATTATTTGTTATTCAAACATATTCATGTCTATTTTTTCTTGATATATTTTTCGAAAAGTGCTCCAAGTCGACTGCTGGCAAAATTCAAAAAAACTATTGGGAAACTACTCCGTATATGTAACAATAATAAATCAAACATCATTATGTATAAAATTCAAAAATTTGATAAAATTTAGGAGTATCTCTCTGTGCTTAGCTAATTTAAGCATCACTGTTAACTATTCGACCGTTTGAGATAATGTCTCTCTATCAGATCTTTCGTATATTTTCATGTTAAGGTAGATAGACACTGTTGCGCTGCGCAGTGTAATCGCGCATTAGAAAAATACAAGTCAAATACGGGTTTGGTTTGATTTCCTTGCCGGAACAGTCCTTTGACAGGTTTTCCTTTGTGACGTCATAATTGATTGACTAATATGAAACGTCATATCTAGACCATTTTGCCGCGAATTAACTCCCTTTTCCCGTAAATAATGTTTATTACGGAAACTTTGTAAAATATCTCCGTTAAAAGCATGGTGACATATACATTTTTTCGTCGTAACCAAGAGATCATATCATAAACTATCTATTTACAAAAATATATAAAATTCTCATGGAAAAAGGTTCATTTTTATTAAGCTGAAAATTGCCTTTTCATATTTTTCCCGTGCATTCTATGTAAAAACCGACGACAAAATGACTAAAAGTGAGCAAACTTTTACATCAGTTCTAGAAAAATCAAGCATGGTGACCCATATTTTTTATTACAGATTTCAAGTAAGTATGATTAGTTCTTCAGTTGAGCCGACTTTTAACAAAATCTCATGGAGATGAACATTAGTGTCTATCTACCTTAAGTTTTCTGAATATATGATTTCAATAGACCATATCCGAGTTCTGGTATTTAGATTCACCAGTTGTTGTTTGTCCGCCCTACGTCACAAACATGTCCGCCCCATGTGACCAAGAATGTACTTAAAAAAACATCACTTCATGACGTTTTAGGCTTTGTGACGTGACGTTTTCTGTACAGTGACGTCATGAAAAGTGGTCTGGTAAATCTCAATACCAGAGCTCGGAAATGGGCTATTTGCACAGAAGAGATAAAAATTGTCGAAATGGCCATATGCAGAACTAAAATCAGCAGCAGTTTCGGTATTTTTTGTTCTCGAATCCAGTATTGTAGGACAAGTTTGCAGCACAAGAAGAAAATGAACTGCCCTAGTGATGCTTCTTGTTTCTATATCTAGGCAATGCGGAAGGTCCATTTCACACATCATTACTGTATTAATAAATTTCACAATGAAAAGTAAGTAATGATAGTAAAATACTTGGATTAAGCAACCCAAAGTCCAGAGACACGGCAAAAATGAGGACACCAAAATCACTATACATCTTACAAAATACACGAACATCATAAACTTAACATGCAAAACTAAAACACTCTCATAATAACGTGAAAAAAGGAGGCCTCATCATAAAAAAAAAGAAATTGGCTGTCGTAGTTAACTATACCAATATTCTGAAAAGCTTCCTATGCACTTTACAGCAATATGCATAACATTAATACCTTATATTCACAAACAAAGGAGTAGTTTGCATCAAAAGAAAGTTCAATGAACGGACGGGTGAAGCCATTGAAATTATCAAATGAATTTTCTTCACTAAGTGTGGTGATTAAAATGCACAGTGAATAATTCTAACAAAACCAGCTTCAATTTGCATAATACCAGAGAATAAGTAATGACTAAGTATGAATTGAAAATGTATGTGAAAGGAATACTTGAAATATGTGTTTGTGGCATACGTGGATTTCGTTTGTTGTTGTTTGATAGAATAATGACACGAAACACAGCTGCAATAATCCTGACCATGAGTTGTTCATGTAAGTCATTACCGCTACGTTGGTACTTCTGCTTGTGGACTGTTCGTCAACCCTGCAGTCGAGTACTTTGGTGCTGGTATGAAAATCGATTTATTTGGAAACTTCAAAATCTTAATTTGACACAATTGCTTTAGTTTTTAGTGTTGTATTTGTGTTTTCGCGTTTTCGATTTTTTTTTTGTTTTTTTTTTTGTTTTTTTTTTTTTTNGGGGGGTAGTGTCTTCGGTGTTCTCGGTTTATCCTTGTCTCTGGACTTTTATTTATTTAATCTTGTGCTTTGCCTTTTCGTATATCTACTGCCGATGTACGGTTTAATTAGATTTGAGAGACATCAGTTATCTAAATTGTCATACGCAGAAACTTAAGTTCTATTTACTTCGGTTTATATAGTTATTCAACTGTATTAAACACAATTTATGACTATCTTATTTAAGATCAGCTTGTTGTCTTTGTTTGCAATAAAATACTGAATACCGAAATAACTGCAAAAAGCACATACATGCTATGCCAAACATAAGGACACATACATGCTATGCCAAACATAGGGAAAATACAGTATATGAAAATAAATAATAACTGTAAATTAAAGTTTTTGTCTGTGACTATTTGGACACGTATGTCTTTTCAGCGCAGATCAAATCAAAAACAATTGGAAAACCACAAATTTAAATGTGCAAAACTTGTTACAGATCAAATAACCAGTATAATCTATATGGAAAGACAAATAAGATAACGAGAGAGTTATCCTTAATCTTACAGTTTAAGATGTAAACGTGTGTGTTAAATCTAACCATATTCTGTGTCTCATTAGTGACCTTATTGTATTAGTATTAATCAGAACTGATTCAGTAAGATGATGTTAGTAAAGTTCTAGAATGAAAGGGTATGGAGTATGATCGAAATAAAGTAAATGAGAACCGAACCATCAATCGAAAACGAGCAATCCAAGGACAATGGAAAAGTCAGAAACAACAAAGAAACAGAGACACAACACGAGTACGGCACAGAAAATGAAAATGAAGACGCACACACACACAAATATGAACAACACGGACCAATAAAAAACATGGGCGAGATCAGGTGCACCGGTAGAGCAAGCATCTCCCGCTTCCTATAAGACACCCGCCGTGTTGAACATGTGAAATCCTAAGGAAGGTAAGATCCGGCAGAGGGAACAACAATTAAGCTTTTTAAAGCAAAAGATCTGTTGTCATCTGGAAAACAGATATTCCTAGCGGTCCACAAGAAGATGATATCGACCGTAAAACTTCTGGAGATATGACTTCAAGTTTTGGGTAACACTCCCTTGTTTAAGTGGCATGTTTGTGAGAAATCATTACCCTCAACCCTTATATGATATGAAACAATAAAATTAGGAACCATACAATTGTTTTTCTCATTTTTTTATTTATTGTTTTCTGCATGCACATTTTATGAACACTGTCTGACTGGATTATGAGTAATGAACATACAAAACTGATTAATTGATGGATTAAAGTTTCAGACATATTCTTATCTTCCTTAGACGAATTATGTAAGAGTCAAAAGGGATTATTTTCTTCTGTTTACAATAAATCAAAAACTGACAAATTATATCTTATTAGACACGCCTAGGGACAGTAAGTCATTTTCAATTTCTGATTCATGCATTTGCCGTAGGCATAAAATTCGTCACGTAACGATGTGATTTAGAGGACCATTACCATTTCGATGTCCAGGTAATTGTATGAGTTAGCAATAAAAGGATAAGGAGTAAATGCACATGAGCAAATTCTCTTTAAATGCATGGTAATAGAATACCGAAGGAACAAAGCACAAGATTACACAAATCAAAATCCAGAGACTAGGCAAAAGCAAGAACACCAGAAGACGGAAGACCAAAGACACTTCATGCCCACAAAACACATGAACATCACATACACAGCACAAAAGACTAAAGCACTAACAGTGTGAACTCTCTAATAACAAGCAATGGAACAACACTTTAATTGTTGTTCTTCATCTTGAAGTAACTAAGAGGCCTTTGAAAATGATCCTTGCTCATACCTTATAGTAAGTTCAATATGGTCAATAGTACTGTATTTAGCGATATTCATGGCTAAATGTCGAGCACCGCTACATCCATAGTTTTCCCCAAAGATGTGGGATCGTCAAAAAAAAATATAACAGGCAAAGTGTTCTAACTGTCATCCGTTGCCCGAAAAAAAAGACTCATAATGACCTCTCATTGACAATGCTGATGTCTACTAAAATACATGACGGCTCTTAACCAAAACCTTTTGCGAAGTTTTGAGTTTAATTATTTTCCGTAAATCTACAGTGCTTTGCCAGCAGACTAAGTCCCTTTAGCTAGCCGGCAATTTAGCGGCGAGCATTCTTTGACCCATCTTTCTAAATTACTTTTTGTCTTATATTTTTCTTTTTCAAGATTGTGGTCATGGAGTTAGTAGTCTACCTGTATTGGGTTTTATTCGTATCTTATTATACTATAGGGAAACAGGATAGAGGCGAGGAGGTTTGGGTACCCATAAACCGGTTTACCCTACCACTGGCTTTTGCTAGTGCCGGTACCAAGTCCGGCTATCCCGAGTTCCTATCGTTATTTATGTTTGTCTCTTGTCTTCATTAGTGTTTGTCTGGTGCAGTTTGCTTGTGAATTGTGGCATATGATTGTAGATTTCGGCCATTGTTTGTGATCAGAAGACAATTACAATACATAAACAGCTACAGGGCACTCATAGAGACAATTCCAAGATAACATTGGTATGATAAAATCATAAGATGTGGACACTGTAAAGAGAAGGATAAGAATAATATTGGGATTTACAAAAAAAATAAAACGCCAAAATTTGAAAGGACGGTAGTGTGTCATTATGAGAAATTCTGAAATATGTAAAGAGCATACATCTCTCGCAAGGGGTATCTTTTTACGGATTCCACCCTGCAGGAGAGTTGTATGTTTAAGACAATTAAATATCAACATGCTACTTATCTTTGTTCTTTCTACTAGTATTCCCTTTCTAAAGTATTAGGAGGAGTAGAGCAGTATGCAAGTATTGTAATCTGTTCAATGATAAAGTTCCGGAAAACATGATATTATTTTGACAACTCGTATTTTCAGTTAAGATAAAACCAGACAATTAGATTGTAACAAAAGCAAAACGTATAAAAGAGCTGTTAGGGATAATCACCTAAAGGGTTTAGCAAAATCAGCTAAAATATAGCTTTGCATTCAGGACATACTCAAAGGTTTATAATATTTTGTAAAGTAAGCGTGAACCAAATCGTCAATCTGAATACAAATAATCAAAGGACAATGGCAACATCAAAAACACCAAGCAACAAAGACATCACATGAGTGCTTCACAGAATATAAAAATGAAGACACACATACACAGATAAAAAACCAAATAAAAACCGTGGATTGAGGAATAAAGAGAAAAGGGAAAGGCTTTATCAATGGT
>MJUU01000580.1:67701-79246 GCA_002080025.1 Modiolus philippinarum | reverse complement strand
GAAACCAAATTTCATTGAAATTGGACAATGTTGAATTTTCCCGCCTTTTTCGGCGGCCATTTTGAAAATGGCGGTCAACGAACAATTTTTAACATCAGTTTTGAAGATGCAACATCAAAACCTATTTGGAAACCAAATTTCATTAAAATCGGACAATGTTGAATTTTCCCGGACTTTTGTGGCGGCCATTTTTAAAATGGCGATCAACGAACAATTTTCAACACAGGTTTTAAAATCACAATATCAATATCTGTTTGGAAACCAAATTTCATTGAAATCGGACAATGTTGAATTTTCCCGCCTTTTTTGGTGGCCATTTTGAAAATCACCATGGCATAGCCATGCAGGTCAGCTGTAAAGGTATACAGGCATTGAAGTTAAGATGCAACTTCAATTATAACCGACAAGGATGTTTGCATTGTTGGCACAAAATCATAACAAAATGAAATATATATACAGTTATATCCAATTATTATTAAATTGTGAAATAAGTATAGTTCATGAAAGTATTTTTGCAAAAAAAAAATGTAAAAATTTGTACAAAAACACTTTTTTGCTCTTAATTTATGTAACAAATAATTATTTCTAATAAGTGATAGCAGGGAATTTCTCTAAAATTTAAAAGAGAAAAGTAAACCAAAGAAGATTTGAAAGCAGAATTAAAAGGGAAATAACCCATAACCATATGACATTGTTTTTTTGTTTTTTTTTGGTGAAAAAAGTCAATAACTACAACACAGGCAGTTGGATTTTATTCAAAATTTCAGAGTATGTAGATCTTGATATGCTGAACATTTTTCAAATTTACACTTCACCTTTATCTGTTACAGTTTTTGAAATAAAAAATAAAAAATGCATAAATTTTGAAAATTTTACGGAAAAGGGGCTATAACTCTAAGACGGTTTATCTGATTTTCTTCAGAATTGCAGGGCAGATAGATCTCATCATGCTGATCATTTTTACTCAAGTCAGATTTTTGATATCTGTAACGGTTTTCGAGTAATTTGCAAAAAACTGCAATTTACCCCCATGTTCTATTTTTAGTAACAGCGGCCATGTTGTTTAGTCTACGGACATAAAAATCACAAACTTGAAAGAACATACCCTGGTGATGATTCAGGCCAAGTTTGGTTAGTATTGGCTTAGCAGTTTCAGAGGAGAAAATCTTTGAATAATAGTTAACGGATGGACGGACGACGGACGCCGAGTGATGGCAAAAGCTCACATGGCCTTTGGCCAGTTGAGCTAAAAGGGGCCATCTGTGTTGGATTTATTTCCCAAAACCGTGTGTCGAGGTACATAAATGTAGAAGTTAAGTGTTTTTTCCAAGGTCAAAGATTAAGGTCCCTAAAACAATGTTTATGTCATAAAATCACAAGCAACCATGTCAAAAATATTATGATGTAAAGAGGAAATAAATGACATTGACAAACGTAAGTTACTTTCATGTCTTAAGCAACAGGCTATTTTTTACAAAGTCCATACAAAACAGACACAAAAAAGGTAAAAAGAATTGTTTTCATCAGGTTCCATTAAATGAAACACTGAACATGTAATTATGGTGGAAACTGGTAGAATACCTTTCAACTTTTTTAGTTTATTTTGCGAGCGCAGACAAATCAAAAGTTTATTTGCTATGGCAATAGGTGAGAATGATTAAGGATAGCTGTTTACGATCTTTGATTTTTTTTATCATCCAAATCTCATTCAAGTCGTCCGTGAAGCCTTTAAAAAATATAGATACTTATTCTTGGGAACGAAAAGAAAAAAAAATCAGAAAACGCACCAGTACATCATCGGATTTGCAAATAGTTGCACATAAACATATGAACCTTTTATTTCAATCAGAGCCTTATAATGGAACTTTCGCAGGATGTTTGACCTTGTCGTAACTTGGCTAAACATTTGTAAGGGGGTATAATCTAGGTGATATATATTGCTGACGCTGCATGAAGTCAAAACATTCCAAGTCCCTCTCCGAAAAAAAACTTTGGGCAGGGGTGCCCCTTAAAATGTAGTTTTGAATATTGTTTAAATCGTAATAGTATGTATAAGAATACCTTTTTTTATAAAAATTTCAGTGATCTAGTTTGGTTTCCATGGCAACCAAAAGCTCCAAAATCCATTACAACTAATTTCAGACCACCTCTCAAAACAAATTTGGGCAGTATTTCCCCTTATAATCCAGGTAATAAATTGCTGAACTCAAAAGATTCCAAGCCCCCTTCTAAAAAAATTGGCAAGGGTTCCCCTTATATTCAAGTTTATACATATTTCTGAAATTGTGAAGAAATATATGAATATTTTTTTTTGAAAGATTCAGTGTTCTGGTTTTGTTTCTATGGTAACTGGGAGCTTCACTATCCATTAAATCTGTTTCAAACCACCATTCAAAAAATTGGGCCTGGGTTCCTCTTATAATCTAGTCTATTTATATTTCTGAAATTGTGAAGAAAAATATGTAGCAGAATACGGTTTTTCAAAGATTCAGTGTTCTGGTTTTGCATGAATACACAAATGCATTTTTTTTTCATCTAAGATTTTATTTTAACTGGACATTGCAAAGGTATTTTACTAATATTGAATACTTCTTAATATTAAATTAATTACCTCCCTTAGCTTTATTACCTCCCTTTTTAAATTTTGACTTTTCATTATATCTTATTTTTAAGTTATTTACACACAAAAAAGTGTGTTGGTGTACAAAATAAGAACTATGAAATAATTAACATGTTCTAGCAATATAAAAACTACTTTTCTACGAACAATAAAACTTTTTTTTATCTCACCTGGCCTAAAAAGCCATGTGAGCTTTTGCCATCACTTTGCGCCCGTCGTCCGTCCGTCAACAATTTCAAAAATCTTTTCTTCTGAAACTGCTGAGGCAACTGTAACCAAACTTGGCCTGAAGCATCAACAGGGTATGCAGTTTCAAAATTGTGTTCGATTAGTCGGCAGACCAAACAACATGGCTGCTGTTACTAAAAATAAAACATAGGGGAAAATTGTTGTTTTTTGCAAATAACTCAAAAACCGTTACAGATATCAAAAATCTGACATAAATAAAAGTGATCAGCATAGCAAGATCTAACTTCCCAGCAATTTTGAAGAAAATCTGAAAACCCGTCTTGGAGTTATTGCCCTTTTGTCGTAAATTTTTCAAAATTTGCGCATTTTTATTTTTTTTTATATTTCAAAAAGTGTAACAGATAGAGGTCAAGTGTATGCTGCAAAAAGGTTCAGCATATCAAGATCTACAAACCCTGAAATTTTGAAGAAAGTCCAAAAACCCTTGTAGGAGTTATTGCCCTTTTTTGACGTAATTTTCAAAATTTTCATATTTTTTGTCTTTTGTTTCCAAAACTATAGAAGATGAAGGTTAAGTGTAAATTGATAAAATGTTTGCCATGCTGTGTGGATTTCAAAACTGGTGCTTCAAATGGTTTGTTAACCGCCATTTTCAAAATGGCCACCAAACAAAAGGCGGGAAAATTCAACATTGTTCGATTTCAATGAAATTCAGTTTCCAAATAGATATTGATATGGCAACTTCAAAACCGACGTTTAAAAATTGTTCGTTGACTGCCATTTTTAAAATGGCCGCCAAAAAAAGGCAGGAAAATTCAACATTGTCTGATTTCAATGAAATTCAGTTTCCAAATAGATATTGATGTGGCAACTTCAAAACCGACGTTTAAAAATTGTTCGTTGACTGCCATTTTTAAAATGGCCGCCAAAAAAAAGGCGGGAAAATTCAACATTGTCCGATTTAAATGAAACTAGGTTTCCAAATAGTTATTGACGTCGCAACTTGAAAACTGATGCTAAAATTTGTTCCCTTACACTCATTTTCAGAATGGCTGCCAAAAAAGGCAGGCAAATTCGACATTGTCCGATTTCAATGAAATTTGGTTTCCAAATGAATATTGATGTTGCGACTTCAAAACTGGTGTTGAAAATTGTCTGTGACTGCCATTTTCAAAATGGCAGCCATAAAAGGTGGGAAAATTCCACATTGTCTGATTTCAATGAAATTTGGTTTCCAAATAGATATTGATGTTGGGACATCAAAACCGGATTTAAAAATTGTTTATTGAGCGCCATTTTCAAAATGGCCACAAAAAAGGCGGGAAAAGTCTGATTTCAATGAAATTTGCTTTCCAAATAGATATTGATGTGGTTATAAATATAGTGTTGAAAATTGTCGTCGACTGCCATTTACAGTCTCAACTTCAAGACTTGTGTCGAAAGTGGTCCTTAGCAAGAACGTTTTTGTCAAAAAAGCCCAACAAATTAATATAACTGAACGTGATCAGACTTAAAATACAGTTCAAGATATTGGTGATGTTCGAACTACCAAAGTTTGAGGGACTTAAGTTCAACTGTATAACTTACGATGTTAGCTTGATTGTGGCAACTGAAAGCCAGGTGAGCGATACAGCTCCTGTTAGCCTCTGGTTAGCTATTTTTGTTATCAAATAATACCAAACATGTGATTTTAGGCTTGCTTTATTAAAATGTTAAGTTTTTGTTATATTTTTAGAAGTTGTGACCTTGACCTTTGTCGCACAAGCCTAAAAATCGATAGGGTGCCTCCTCTGATCATAACTCATGTCTATTTTAAGTTTTATTAGGAGCTATAGTATGGTTCTAAAGATATTGTGTGGAAACGGATAAGTCAATTTTTTGTTCTATTTTTAGAAGTTGTGACCTTGACCTTGTTGCACAAGCCTCATAATCAACAGGGTTTCTCCTATTATTATACCTCATGTCTGTGCAAAGTTGCATTCAGATACGTCATGTGTCTTTCAAGATATCATGCGGAAACCAAAAGTTGACGCCTGGACACCCGGACGCCCCGACACCATTCATCAAATTATAAGCCGAGTTCGACTTCGTTGCACTTCGGCTAATAAATATACAATTTTAGATAAAAATAAGATTACTATTGACAACTGCACGTAAGCTATTGAATGTCTTAATTTAAAAAGATTACCATCGCAGGAATATATTTATTGAAAGCAATTCCGACCTTCTTTTTGTTAAACTTATCCAGTATTTTATACGAAACTTGGAAACATTGATACTAGTACAAATAAAAAAGTCCACCGTAATTAGAGACTTCTACAAGCTCCATCACACTCAAAAATCATTAAAAGAAATAAGACTGAACACAATTTGCTGTTCTAATTTATCTGGACAAGTGGAAAACATTCTCGGAGGCTAACTTTCCAAAATAAATACTTTAATTAACTACTTTCATTTTCAAAACGACCATGCATTATCGCCATCCTTTCTAGTAAATCTGTGTGCATACTATCAACTTGGAATTGTTTCTAATGTGTCATGATGCTTGATTTTTTATATAAAATCAATTACATTTTCCTGCTATTTTCGTAGCAGAAAATAAAAACGTGCCAAGATAATAAAGTAGAAAGAAACTGAATAAATGAAACACGAATCAGTATATTGTTTTTTGTAATACCAAACGAAAAACTTGCCTTCAATTTGTAAACCGCCGTGCGCGGTCCCGGCTTATGAATAGGCCCGCAGCATCCTCTGAGCTTGGAGTATGAGTCTTCCTAACAGAGGACCCCGAGGGAACCCCGGGATATGACCCCTCCTAAACGGAGGCTGACCCCGAGGGTCCAAGGATATAAAAATAGGACCCATTCCGTGGTTGTGCGGGATTAATAAATACACAACCCATCTTTTGGATGGGATGTAAACTCAGGTCCACGTGTTGGAAGAAATGCCACGCTTCCTGCACGTTAAAGAACCCTTGTAGCAAGCTCTTTTTGGGGTGGTCCGTAGGTGATCGGCTACAAGGCTAAATTCCCCGCCCTTGACGATTTCACCGTGGAAGTCAGAATTTCCCGTCCCATGGCCCTTTCCATACCCCAAAGATTTATTTATTAACAAACTTGTTCTCGTCTTGATAAAGCTGAAATATTGCTGAGTAGACGTTAAACAATATTCAACAATCAATCAATTTGTAAAAGTATAAAGATATTCATATCATGAATTTTCATACGATTTTCCTGAAAAAAATGTCAGTATAAGCTAGTGGTAACACTTGGTATCCGTCGCTTCTTTTCCATCCATTCACTTTTTTTTTGACAACCTCCTTTAGAACAGCTAAATCAGATTGAACCAAACTGTACTTGAAATGTCTTTTGTCCTGATTTAACGAAACTAGTCTTTTTGCTACACAAATCTGCCACTGTTTTGTAGATATCAGATTTAATGTTTCTTCTCGTATTGTTTCTTCATCTACATGCTAGGTACATTTTGCTACCATCTGCTACAACTGGTCCTTCATACTCGCTGTTCGATCATTTTTTGAATTATGCTTATCCTTTGCATTTTAGGTTAATCATGTCATTATCCAAAGTTTTATGTGGTCCATGTGGATATTATCAAACCAGTAAAGAAGCAGACAAATGGTGTACCAATTGTCAAGAAGGATTTTGTAAGGACTGCGAAAAAGTTCACATGGCCTCAAAGATGTCGAGATACCATAAGATGATAGGAATCGAGGACTACGAAAAGTGTTCCAGAATTTATAATATACAAACAGATGAAGAGCACGAGAAGAATCCATCGTTTGTCTTATCTCTACAAAAATCTTCTGGAAATACTATTTCGTCAACACAACCAGTGACCAACAATGTCAATGACATAAGATTCCAACTTAAACGAACATTAACAATTAAACGGCAATCAAGATACATGCTTATTACAGGATGTGCAATCTTAGATAATGGTCAGCTCTTAATTGCAGACTATTATGGTAAGAAGCAATTGATGCTGTTCAATCAGGATGGAAAACATGTCCGTAATATTCCGGTCTCTTGTAAACCGTACGATATAACAGTGATCGATTCAAACCTTGTAGCAGTATCTTATGGTGCTTCAAGTTACGTTGAGATTCTAAACATTATGCAGAAAACAGTAGAAAAGAAAATAGATTTAGAGAAAAATACTTGGGGTCTGTCTTTTCAAGGAGGAAAACTTTTTGTAGTCGTTGAAAACCGTGGTATAGCTACCATAGAATTATCAAGCGATTTAGTGAGCGCTATAAAAATCGATGTTAAATCCATGAATTATTTGACAACTACAACAGACAGGATTTACTACTCTGATAACCTTATCAGTACAGTCACATGCTGCGATATGTCTGGTGAAAAAATTTGGGAATTCCAAAACGATGCAATTGAAGGTGCACTCGGGCTTACTGTTGATAATAATGAGAACGTGCTTGTTGTAGGATTCTTGTCTAACAATGTAACAGTTGTGTCACGTGACGGTCAGACAAGTAAAATATTACTTACAAAATCCAATGGTCTGTACCGCCCACAAGCTATTTACTTCTGTAAAGGGACTGGTGATCTCTTGGTTTGTAATGACAATGACACTGACACTAGAGCCTTTCTCTTTAAAATAACTTAGTAATGCCTTTGATCCATGTAATTTTGGACAGCTGCTTGTGATTGAAAGGCTTGTTATTATTGTGTATGACCGTCATACTATAATCTGTCTTAAAAGGACAAACTAGTGAACTGTGTTTTGTACTAGTGTAATATCAAAACAGTTTTGGTAGTTCCCTGAACGGGATTCGAAACTTGCTTTTGTGATCGAAATTGCGAATTGTTATTAATTTTATTATTTAAATAATAAATTACAAAACTTGATCTAGGTTTCATTTTTGATTAAATAGGGTTATTCCATGTAAATCTTGTAATGTTGACATTTTGCAAAATGTCGGGGAAAATTTATTGTAATTCCATTGCTTCTCTCTATTAAGACATGCAAGAATCCAATTTACTATGTTCTTGTCTTTTTTATAATTTTGTTATTTTTGTGTTGCTTAATTTTTATTGCTTTATCAAATTTCAGTTTGTGCGATATTTATAATTATTATTGTATGGTTGTTACATTCATATCGGATAAAAATTTCCCTATATATTCCAGTAAAAAATGTATGAATTCTTCTTATTGACAAAATTTACGCCGGGGTCATCAGTACAAACTATATTATCAAGAGGGTACACCATTTTCCGGATAACTCCTCCTACAGTTTTTAAGATTGGAAATTTTTATTTTGCAGGTTGATTGTGCACATATCAAAGATGTTCATGATACTTTGATTTTGATTTTGTAAAACTACACATTGTTTAACTTTGTCATTTTTAAGCACTATATTGCATAAAGGGTACATCATTTGCCCTCCTACAGTTTTTAAGGTTAGAAATCTTTATTTTGTAGATTGATTGTGTAAATGTTACAGGGAATTTGTGTAATTAGGGATTATGTGTAATCCCTGACAAAATCAGGGATTTCACGTAATCCCTGGACATTTAGGGAATACATGAAATCCCTAAAATCCTAGGGGTTACATGTAATCCCTGATTTTTTTTCAACATGTTTACACGTTTACCTTGACAGTCAATAATCGTTGTTGTTAAATATATCTGCATTTTACATGAAAGAAAAAGAAGAAATTATGTCAAAACTTAAGAACAGTAACACAATCATATATACAGTAATTTGAAATGTTAAATTATGCCTCCCTAGCGATATCCTGGAAAAATTCAAAACCAGAAAAAAGCACCTATTTTGCAAGGGACCACCTAAAGAATATTGTGCCTCAGTTTCATTTTATTGGCCGAGTAATTTCAGAGACGACGCTTGAATGTTTTCTCAATAGGCTTAAATGGTGGCTATATTAGATACAGCACAGACCAGAAAAATAAAAACACCTTTTCTGCAGGGGACCACCAAAGGAATATTGTGCAAGTTGTTTTCCAACTGGCCTCAGAGGAAAAGCTCACCAGGCAGGCTACAGAATGAATCCTTCTTATTGAGTTTTATGATACTGAAAATTTCCAATTTACATTTATTTTAAATCCAAAGATTATCCATTTTTACAAATATTTTAACTCAGAAAATTGAATTTTTATTATTTTATGGAATCAAAGGCATTAAATATGAGACCTGCACAAATTAATTCAATGAACTTTATATTTTGTTTTCAGTAAAATTATATGAGAATTTTATTTATCTGAACCAAACAATTCCTTTGTAAGACATATTTCTGGTTTTCTTAACATTTTGTACTTGTAACAAATTATGCTTGATATGATTTGGTCAATCCTTGTTTTTGAGAGATATAATTTTTTATTGTACTATTATTGTCCTTTGTTATTTCTTTTGATCCATAATGATATTACAAACTCTAATCCACTATTATCCTAAGAATTAGTGGTTTTCAAAACTTTTTAGAAGATCTCAAATGGGTCTCAAACTAGAATCACTGACAAAATTGAGTAGAATTCAACGAAAAAACAGGGTCAATGATTATTTAAGATTTATATTAAAAATTAGTTAGATAAAGAACAATTTTACTATTTAATTTTATGTTTATTTCAGATTAAATTATTTAAAGATGGACAGTACTAATTATTACAGAACTATAAAAAAATTGTAGATATCGCATGCATAAAACATTAATTCTTTGATAAACACACCATGAAAACCATTTGGAATGTTATTTTATTTGGAGTATTGAGGGTCATGGAAAACGTGTATATATTCCAAGAAAAATTTAGGGATTACACGTAATCCCCAAGCAATTTAGCGATTACATATATTCCCTGATTTTTTTAGGGATTACACGTAATCCCTGATCACACAGATTCCCTGTAACATATATATCTTTATTTTGCAGATTGATTGTGTATATATCAAAGATGTTCATGCTACGTGGATTTAAATTTTTGCTGATTTTTTTACAAAAAAGCATTGTTGAACTAAGTCATTTTTAGGCAAACTCTCCTCCGAGGGAACCCCGGGGTATAGAAATAGGACCTAGTATCTCCGGTTTGCGGGGTATGACCCCTCCTAAACGGGGCTGACCCCGAGGGAACCCTGGGATATAGAAATAGGACCCATTCCGTGGTTGTGCGGGATTAAAAAATACACAACCCATTCTTCGGATGGGATGTAAACTCCACGTGTAGGGAGAAATGCCACGCTTTCTGCACGTTAAAGAACCCTTGTAGCAAGCTCTTTTTGAGTGATCCGTAGGTGATCGGCTACCAGGCTAAATTCCCCGCCCCTTTCGATTTCACACTACTTTTCCAGTGGTAGTCAGAATTTCCCGTCCAATGATCCTTTCCATACCCCAAAGTGATTATTTATTAACAAACTTGTTCTCGTCTTGATATAGCTGAAAACTTGCTCAGTAGACGTTAAACAATATTTAATCAATCATCAATTAGGCAAACTCATTCTAATATCATTTGTCAGGATAACGTCTTTTACAGTTTTTAAGGAAGAAAGATTAAATTTTGCATATATTGAAGATGTGCATACTACTTGGATTTTGATTTTTGCTGATTTTTCACAAAAGAATGCCTTTGTTGAACTTAGTCATTTTTAGGCAAGATAATGCTTATAGTGTACATCATTTGCCAGGATAAATCCCTCCTACATTTTTAGATATTTTATGATTGTGCATCTGTACAAGATGTGCAAAGTACTTGGATTTCGTATTTTGATATTTTTTAGCTAACGAGGATTATCCGATATGTGAGCTTGCTCACTACGGTTCTTTAATGCTATAATAGCTTGATCATTACCGAAGTAACTGTTAATTTAGTTTCTGCATACATGTGTATGTGCTTTTCGACAACTTATGTCTCTTCAGTGCAGATAAAATCAAAATATTTGGAAGTGCATATACAGAAATAAAGGTAAAAGCTGATAGAGAACAATATATGATCTAAATAGTAAAGCCATAATTAGCTAAGGACAGAGCTATGCGAGACGTAGAATCTCCTTAGTTTTGAACAAGTAAGTTCAATTATTTAAAGGTAATAACAAAATTACCGAACAGAATTAGTCCAAGAGGCAAAAATGACAAAGCAGGTTGAAAAATTGTCAACCGCAATGGTCTTAACTTGGCAAAGGCATTGTGGTAGTGTCCGAATAATGTTTGTAGACAGGAGAGGCTGCGTTTATCGTCTTCGGTATATTCATTGTGCTTAGCTTTTTATTTCAGACTAAGGGGACAAATTCAGTATGTTCGTTGTCTGCGATTTTTTTTTTGTCTTTAATTCGTGTTTTTTTTTTACAAGGATGTGGTTTGTGGTTGTAACGTTCAGTCATTGTAGGTGTTTCCTATCATCCTTTCTTTCTAAAGTGGTTCTGGGGATTAAGCGAAATCCGTCAGAACAACGGCAGTAGAATACCGAAGGAACAAAGCACAAGATTACACAAATCAAAGTCAAGATACAAGGCAAAAGCAAGAACACCAAAAGACGGAAGACCAAAGACACCACATGCCTACAAAACACTCGAACGTTACATATACAACACAAAAAACTAAAGCACTAACAGTGTGAACTCTCAATAAACAAGAGTGACATCAGGTGCCCCGGAAGGGTAAGCATGTCCTGCTCTGTGCACAGCACCCGTCAAACTGTCAGTGGGTCAATTCAGGGTAAAGTCGAAACCGGTAATGTCAAATCAGGGAAGACG
>MJUU01000580.1:48797-67598 GCA_002080025.1 Modiolus philippinarum | reverse complement strand
TTTGTGACAGTGCTTTTGCTCTTTCCACAAAGTCACTGTATGTACTGCACGCTCTACAGTAACGAATTAATTGTGAATATATACTCCATATGCTGGGGATGCAGGTATATTGCTGCAGAGAAAGGGAATGTTTAAAATGTTTGAAGAATTAAACTTTTAAAATTTAATCAATAGAAACAAAGAAATATACATCTACAAAAACCGTTTGGATCGAACAAATTCTTTAACTAAACATTTGTCAATTTCCCGATTTCTTGAAAATTGATTTGTATGTTGCAAATTGTTTTCTATCAAATGACTGAGTTAATAATATACGAATTTTTTGTTTCTGACACTTCGACAATCATTGTCGACATTTTTTTTATTAAAAACAAAACTTCCATTATTAAACATATATTGTTTTGAGAATACAAGTTGGAGTAATATTTGCTTTCACTATAAACATGCTTTGTTTTTTCGTTTGTTTGTTTGTTTTGTTTTGTTTATTTATTATTATTATTATTATTATTATTGCTTTCTCCTTTTATTTTCCTGCCAAATTGTATTTCTGTATCATATGTATGGCGTATATAGATAATATTACATTAATATTACATTATGTACACACATTATCATATGTATGTTTCTGCAAATATTAAGAAAGAGAACACATGTTTAATTTGAACATTCATTATTTGTTCATTCCCTTTTGGATTTTTTTTTTTGCAACATGGATAAAAGTTTTTTAGACTGAGCAGAAAACTTTCTTCAAACAACAGTTTAAGGGCATATAAATTTATAAAAGTTTTTATGTTTTGTAATTCTCATAGAATTTGGATACATGTCAATTATTGAGTTTTCTGTCTGATTGCTT
Source organism: Modiolus philippinarum (assembly GCA_002080025.1). Lineage (NCBI taxonomy): Eukaryota > Metazoa > Mollusca > Bivalvia > Mytilida > Modiolidae > Modiolus > Modiolus philippinarum. The sequence continues at coordinate 66,745 of MJUU01000580.1, read as the reverse complement.
TTTAGATAAAAACTATTTTTGACTAAAATTTGAAAAAAGCTATATCTTGTTTTTTTTTGCAACATACATATTATTCTCCAGAAAAGTATTTTTATCTGTTGTTGTAAATACATAAGTCATAATGCGCATATTTTAATAGAAGGATATGGTCTGATCACGTTTAGTTAAAAGCAAAAATGTCATACTTTTCAGTATAAATATATTGTATATTTTAACCACGTAATCGAAAGAGAATTATTAGCATGTAATCTATAGTTAATAAACATATTTTAAAATATTTGTTCTTATTCAAAACATGTACCAAAGATATATGCCAGACCTCATTTTATATCTATGAAGCACTCTTTGAATAGCATTCCAAATTTCAGTTTTACTTACATCGAGGTGATTTTGTAACGTAACAAAGAGTATGTCAACAGTATCATCTGCGAAATTCGATTTATGGATCAACACTTTGACCAACAAATAGTCATTATTTATCTTTCCGTGCTGTTGTCTTTGAACAGGGCTTAAAGTTGATCCTGCTGGGCACATGAATTTTCTAGTCAATTGCGAAACTTCTGGGTAAACAAATTATCTGGTCAATTTTGAAACTTCTGTGTACATAAATTGTCAAGCTTGAAACTTCTGGGTACATAAATTGTTCGATTTTGATTGATTGATTAGTAAGATTTTAACGTCCAATGAGCAATATTTTAGCTATTTCAGGACGAGAAGAAGTTAATCTATTACAAAAAAATGTAAGTAAAAGAAGGAATAAATAAAGATGGAAGGGGAAACCGGGGCAACAACTTTTGATTGCCACTGGCAAAGGGGAGAAATGGGTAGGGGCAGGAAACTTAGCCTCACATATGACACCCAATGCGTCTGCTCTCGTTAGAGAAAAAAATATAGAAGGGGTCTTATACTGCATGGAGTGTGGCGTTTCTCCACACAGTTTGGCTACAATGGTTCGCGGTCAGGCTTTCCGTATTATGACCTGACTAGGCACTCCCCTATCCATTACCTGGGGACTCGCCCGGCAGCTCTGTAGCTGGAGCCCCAGAAAACGATTCAGGTGCCGGATTTTTAATTTTGAAACTCCAGATACTTCCGTGTACATAAATTTCCTAGTTCAATTTTCAAACCTCCTGATACATAAATTGCCTTGTTCATTTTAGAACTTCCTTGTACATAAATTGTCTTGTGCGTTTTCGAAACGTACATTGATATCGACTTTAAAATAGTGACTCCCCGTTTTGGAAAGCAATATTCCCACATCCACGGCATATTATGTCAACATTTCACAACTAATATCTCTTGTCATATCTGTAGTTTCTTCAGCGCTTTTATAAATAGAGTAAAATTACTGTCCCAAAAAACCAACACACATGTTCGACGTCACTACAAAGATTTTACGGTCAGATCGTTACAATGTTTGAATTTGGCAATGAGAACAAACATTTTCGAGCTGATGCAAAATTTTCTACCAAACTAACAACATTGTCTATGACAAAAGTTTACACGGCGGTTAGATAGCTGCAACGGACGGGGCAGATCATGCTTACCCTTCCGGAGCACCTAATGGGTGAGGCTACCACTACTAATCTTTAGTTTTGTGACTTTTTGTCCATTTTTGATTATTTGTTTTGTTTTTGCTAGGTCTCAATTTGTGTCTTTGGATTTCGATTTCGAATTTCCCTTTTTTCTATCATTTGCTTCGCTGACTTATTCTAGGTAGGTTGTATGAATACAAACATTTTTTATACGCCCGTCGAAAGACGGACGTATGATGGTATACCCTCCGTCTGTCCGTCCGTTAACTTTTTGGTTTCCGGAGATTTTATCTGTAACCACTTGACATATTGATTTTATCTTTGGTATATGAGTATATCTAGGTGAGATACAGATCAAGTTCGAATTTGGTTTCGGTCCATTGATTTTGTACAGAGTTATGGCCCTTGGACTTAGTGAAATTTTGAAAAATATAGGTTTCCAGAGTTTTTTCTGTAAACGATTGACATATTGATTTCATATTTGGTATATGAGTATATCTAGGCAAGATACAGATCTATTTCGAATTTGGTTCCGGTCGGTTGATTTTCTACAGAGTTATGTCCCTTAGACCTAGTGAAATTTTAAAATATAGGTTTCTGGAGATTTTTCCTGAAACCGCTCGACATATTGAGTTCATATATGGTATATGAGTATATCTAGGTAGGATACAGATCAAATATTTTACGAAAGGATATGGAGTAAATGAACATGAGACCATAACACATATGTTAACTCCAACTGCAATAATCAAGTGTGAATTTGATTCCAGTCGGTTGATTTTGTACAGAGTTATGGCCCTTTGACTTAGTAAAACTTTGAAAATATAGGTTCCCGGAGTGTTTTTTTTACTTTAACCGCTTGACATATTAATTTCATATTTGGTATATGAGTATATCGAGGAAAGATACAGATCAAGTATGAATTTTGTTTCGGTCGGTCGATTTTGTACAGAGTTATGGCCCTTTGACTTAGAGAAATTTTGAAAATTTAGGTTCCCGGAGATTTTTACTTTAACCGCTTGACATATTAATTTCATATTTGGTATGTGAGTATATCTAGGTGAGATACAGATCAAGTATGAATTTGGTTCCGGTCGGTTGATTTTGTACAGTTATGGCCTTTGGACTTTGTGAAATTTAATTTGATACTTGTTAATTGTTACATCTTGGTAAGCCACATATTCTGTTTGATTTTTTTTCAATCAAATTTTGTTGTGGTCCAACAATGCTATAAAGTTTGACTTGACAGTTGACGGGCTTATCACGCGCTCTTGGCGCAGCAGTTTATTATCTTTTGTAATACGCATCTGTTGTCAATTCAATGTTTTAAGAGATTCAACATCTTTATTTGTAGCCTATTTTTTAGTTTGAGTTTTTTCCAAAACACCAACTACAACGCATTGCATTGCATGTAACAAGTCTAAAATGAAAAAAAATGAGACATATTTCTTTACATATAAGCTAATATAATGAGTATAGACATAAGTGGATACACGCCCAGAACAAATGGTTTCTTCTTTAAGCGTTCTTCGTGTAAACATTATGAGAATCCAAGGCACGAAGACAAACATATAAACTTTACAAGGATTCAGATGGAAATCATAAATAAATTCGTCTCCCTCAATATGACTTAGTTAAGTATAACATACTATGCTCTTTGTAGTCTTATAATTCTTCACCAAAAGTCGATGTTTTTAACCAAAATGTCAGCTTATTTCGTAGCTTCAAAGTATTTAAATATTTTTTTTTGGGGGGGGGGGATTTGTTACAACATATGATATCCGAACAAGCGCCATATATTGAACAACGCAAATTTTCTAGTGTTCGTTAGATTATTTTGCACTAAATTATATCACTATGGTCTTGCCAATTGTGTAATGATATTTAATTATTTAAAATTCTGCGTGAGGTAATTTATAATATTAAGAGAGAACGTAAATACATTTGTGAGAATTAAATATGACTCGTTAGTCAAATTATATTTAAAAGATGAAATGACAAGAGTAAAATATGTATTATAACGTGTAATAAATACAGATTTCGTTACAAGTCAAGCTATTGCCCACATTAAATCGTAATTCGAAGAAAATATATTCAATATCATATCATAACAAGTATTTATTTAATTAAAATCAGAATACCTTGACATTTTTTCACCACTTACCGATTTTTAAACTTCATTTCTTCATTATCTTAGTCAGGTTTTGTGTTAAATTAAAGACCAGATTACAGGTTGATAGTCGATATCTTTGTCTGGTGAACATATAGTCTTTTATAGTACAACTTCAATCGTTCAAAACTCTGAAAGAAACATTGAATGATCAATTGAAAAAATTGAAAGATATCATTAATAAATATATACAACAGTTTTGATGTTGCATATTTACCCAAGCATCCAAAAATAACGAGACATGGTTTGACATAGGACTCTGTGTTCACTAAAAACAAAACAATTACATGTTAACGTAGATAAACTTTGCCACCTAGTATTTTTCCGAAGTGCAAATAAAAATCTAGCATTTGGAAGACCGAAAATTAAATAGTATTATATCACTGAGAGGGAAATAATATTATTCTAAAGAACATAAAGATATAAAAAATATGTTGTACATTGCCATAAATTAACTATTGAAGGAAATAAAAATGGTATATTTGGCCACGATGAAAAAGTAAAAACACAAAAATTTACAAATTAAAAAACATCTAAAAATGACAAAAAGGAGCACGAAGGGATGAGTGCCCAACGTTTTGGCCTTATAGCATTCGACTAGGGGGCTACGGGGCTGAAATACGGAGAAAGATGTAGAAATGACGAGAGAAGGTAGACCTAATGACGTGTAATATAGATATTACCTGTAACAATAGTGCCAAATCCTGAACATTATCAAAAACGAGAATAAAACATTACTTTTCTGTACTATGCAAATATTAAATTTCAATATGAACTTTTTTTTTTATAACATTCATGCCAAAGGGTGGAGCAGTTCCAAGATTTGTTCAAGGAACTGTCGGTGTTTCTCACCTGCATGAGATTGTATAAGAAAAGTTACATGCATGTCCAATATGCTGTGGTTAGGTCGCCGAAAATGTTCACCTTCTTGGCAATCTTTTCCATTGGTGACGCCCTGTATATGTTCGACAAAGCGATCACTCAATCTTCGCCAAGTCTCACCCACATAGATCATCCTACAGCATTTGCAGCTTAGCATACACTACATTTTCAGTAGTACACGTGCAACATTTCTTTTTTTTTGAAAACGTTAGTCGGTCCTACTACTTCATCAGTTTCCCAAGTAAAAGGACAAATCAAACAGCGAGATCGCTTACATTGACTAATGCCCTTTGTATTTAAAAGAACTGGTTATAAGGTGCTGTTTTAGACTCTTCCCTTTTCTGATGGCCGCAACAGGAGGCGAATCCTGGAAAGCTGCTGACATATGTTCGTCCTTGAGAACTATACATTTAATGCTGCGTATCAAAATGTAACTTCGGTATTTTGTAATCAATTCAAATACAATCCAAGAAAAAGAAGAAATAAACGTCGAAAGGAAACCGGAGCAACCAGTTTTAATTGCAACTGGAAAATGAAAAAAGGTAGGGACAGGAAATATAGCCATTTAAGACACACCCAGAGCGTCTGTTAGGGAAATATAGAACAGGTCTTTATACTACATGGAGCGTGGCGTTTCTCCAAACAGTTTGGTTACAATAGTTCGCGGTCAGGCTTTCCTTGTTATGACCTGACTACTCCGCATAGACAGGGCATTCCCCTATCCAGCAACTGACTTTGCCTTTTATATGATTATTCAGATTAATGATTTTTTTATTAATGTTTTCTGCCAACTTAAGCAATAGCAGCTGTACCGTGCGGAGAACTGTTCAGTATATTAAACCATTCAAAAAATATTAAAAAATATCAATATAAAACCATATAACTTTATACAAGTAAAAATAAATGCGTAAAATATGAAAGACCTTAAAGAAGAAAAAAATATTAGAAACTCGTTTAAGATTGCTCCATTTAAATCAAACTAAATAAAAGATTGTAAGATTTTGTCGCCAGCGATATTTGTAAATAGGTAATTAAGACATTCAATTAAAAAGTGTTGTATTGTATAAAGACAATTGAATGGAATATATTCAGGTCGGCCGTTATTGTTTAGTATAAAACTGTTGTTCTGGTGGATAAAATACGACATCATGTTCCCTTCGGTTTTTACCGGATGAATTAACTTGTTCGATCACCTGGCCTAAAAGGCAATGTGAACTTTGCCATCACTTTGCATCCGTCCGTCAACAATTAAAAAAATCTTCTCCTCTTAAACTGCCAGGCACATTGTAATCAAATTTGGCCAAAATTATAACCAGCGTATGCACTTTGTAAGATTAGTCGGCTGGTCAAACAACATGACCTTTGCTAAAAATTGAACATAGAGGTAAATTGCAGGTATTGGCTAATAACTCAAAAGCCTATACAGATATGAAAAACTGACGGAGTAAAAATGATCAGCATGATGAGATCTACCTACCGTGCAATTTTAAAGAAAATCTGAAAACTAATCTTGGAGTTTTAGCCCCTTTTCCGTAAAATTTTCCAAATTTTTCTATTTTTTTTTTATTTTTTATTTCAAAAATTGTAACAGATAGAGATCAAGTGAAAACAAAAAATGTTCAGCATATCAAGATATACCCACCCTGAAATTTTGGAGAAAATCCAAAAGACCTTGTAGGAGTAATTTCCCTTTTTGACAAAAGTTTTTAAAACAATCATATTTTTCGTCCTTTATTTTCAAAACTTTAGAAGATGAAGGTTAAGTGTAAAATGATAAAATATTTGTCATACTGTTGCAACTTCAAAACTGGTGTTTCAAATTGTTCGTTGACCGCCATTTCCAAATGGCTGCCAAAAGAAGGGGGACAAATTCAACATTGTCCAACTTCTATAAAATTTGGTTTCCAAATAGATATTGATGTTGCGACTTCAATAACGGTGTTGAAAATTGTTCTTAGACCGCAATTAACAAAATGGCTGCCAAAAAAGTGAGATAATTCACAATATTGTTCGATTTAAATAACATTTGTTTTCCAAATAGATATTGATGTTCCAACTTCAAACCGGTGTTGAAACTAATTCGTTGACTGCCATTTTTAAAATGGCCGCCAAAAAGGCGGGAAATTCAACATTGTCTGGTTTCAATAAAATTTGGTTTCCAAATAGGCATTGATGTCGCAACTTGAAAACCCTTGTTAAAATTTTCGTTGACCGCCATTTTCAAAATGTCTGCCAAAAAGGGCGGGAAAATGCAACATTGTCCGATTGCAATGAACTTTGGTTTCCAAACAGGTATTGATGTCGCAACTTCAAAACTGATGTTAAAAATTGTTCGTTGACCGCAATTTTCAAAATGGCCACCAAAAAAAAAATCAACATTGTCCGATTTCAATAAAAATCTGATTTCAAATAGATATTGATGTTGAGACTTCAAAACTGTGTTGAAAATTGTACGTTGACCACCATTTTCAACATTGCCACCAAAAAAGGCGAGAAAATGCAAAATGTCCGATTTCAATGAAATTTGGTTACCAAATAGATAATGATGTCGCTATTTCAAAACCGGTGTTGAAAATTGTTTGTTGACTGCCAAAAAAAGTGTGTAAATTCAGCATTGTCTGATTTCAATGAAATTTGGCTTTCAAATAGATATTGATGTTGTAACTTAAAAAAAATATTGTTTTAAAATTGTCGTTGACCGCCATTTACAAAATGATGTCTCGACTTCAAAACTGGTGTCGAAAGTGGTCCTTAGCAAGATTTTTTTTTTCTAAAAAGTCCAACAAAGAAAAAAGTAAATCATGATCATACTTTTAATACAGTTTAAAATATTGGTGGTGTTATAGCTATCAAAGTTGGAGAGACTTAAGTTCAACTGTATAACTTACAATGTTAGCTTGATTGTGGCAAATGAAAGCCAGGTGAGCGATACAGGCTCCCGGAAGCCTCTGGTTTACCGATGTCTGACTGTTTTCCATACAGTTTACTATTTATTTGCAATTTGGTCTGCTATAACTTCAGTATGTATTTACCGATCAAAGGCTTCATGTCAGTGTACGGGACTGGACAATCCGCCATCTCGACATATAAGATCATCTAGTGCATCTTTGGCTTCCTGGTCAACAACTGTATTTCCATAGATTCCCTTATAACTATCGATCACAACATAAATAAATCATTTGCCTTATGCTACGAGTGACATATAGATAACAGCTTTTTTCAAAATAACTGAGTGTTTTATTTTACCAATTGCAATTGCCCTCAGGAATGAAAGTAACTAAGAACAAACCATAAACGTGCTTGTTTTCGATTAAAGCAACAAATTTAAGTGCTAAATAAATATCATTTGCTTCAGCAATTAAGAGGAATCTAGCGGATGTTTGTCGGAGAGTTGCTTCACGATCTCCAAATACGGCTGCAGAGGCAATTCTGTCTCCATCCTTAGAACCATCTGAGTGTGTGTAAATTTGCGAGTATTCAGGATTTTCAGATTTAAATTTTGCAAAGTGCTACTGGAGGATCGGTATCAGACTTTTTATTTTTACGTAATTCAAAATTAAATGTTGGTTTTTGGTTCAGTCAAGCAGGTTTTCTTTAGGTTCTTTTTGACCCAATTCATATAATTAGATTTCAGGTGTGGTTTGATCCGTAGTCTAAAAGGTTTAATAAAATTTGTGTGCTTTTCATATAAAAAAGAAAGGAAATTGGGCAAATGTCAAGGAGACAATATCCCATCTCCAGGTTAAAACGACCCAACAACAAAGCATCTATGGGTCACCTTACGGTCAACACAGTGAGGAACCTCACACCAAATAGCAAGCCCTAAATGCCCCCCCCCCAAAGTAAAAAGTGAATATATCAATGTCAGCTTTGTGAAGAGGTTTGAAAACACTGTTGTGAGCAGGATTCTAAGAATACGCCTTGAGCTTTGTTGCATATTGTAAACCAACGTTGACACGTCTGTCTTTTAGGGATGGTTCATTAGCTGCAACATAGAGACTCTCCACAGGAGAAAATCTGAACGCACGAAATTAAAGACGTAAACCTTGCCGATGAATAGTATCTAATACTTTTAATGTATGATTTACGGCTACAACCGTAAACAAAACATTTGATCGAATCGAACATCGAAATAAATTTTCTCCCGAAGGAACCCCGGGGTATAGAAATAGGACCTAGTATCTCCGGCTTGCGGGGTGTGACCCCTACTAAACGGGGCTAGCCCTGAGGGAACCCCGGGATATAGTAATAGGATCCATTCCGTGGATATGCGGGATTAATAAATACACAACCCATCTTTCGGATGGGATGTAAACTCAGGTCCACGTGTTAGAAGAAATGCCACGCTTCCTGCACGTAAAAGAACCCTTGTAGAAAGCTCTTTTTGAGTGCCGTAGATGATCGGCTACAAGGCTAAATTCCCCACCCCTTTCGATTTCACCCTACTTTTCCAGTGGCAGTCAGAATTTCCCGTCCTATGACCCTTTCCTAACCCCAGGTTAATTATTTATTAACCTACTTGTTCTCATCTTGATATAGCTGAAATATTGCTCAGTAGACGTTAAACAATATTCAATCAATCAATATAACCCCCCCCCCCCCCCCCCCCGNNGGAACCCCGGGGTATAGAAATAGGACAAAGTATCTCCGGCTTGCAGGGCATGACCCCTCCTAACCGGGGCTGACCCCGAGGGAACCCCGGGATGTAGAAATAGGACCCAGTCCGTGTTTGGGCGGGTTAAATAAATACACACCCCATCTTTCGAATGGGGTGTAAATTCGGGTCCACCTGTTGGAAGAAATGCCATGCTTCCTGCACATTAATGAACCCTTGTAGCAAGCTCTTTTTTGAGTGGCCCATAGGTGATCGGCTACAAGGCTAAATTTCCCGCCCCTAGATCTCACCCTACTTTTCTAGGGGCAGTCAGAATTTCCCTTTCCATACCCAGGCCTCAAAGTAGACTTTTATTTCAGCTCGCCAGTTGGCCACCATTGTCAAAATATTGGTCGCTAATTAAAATTTTTGGTCGCCAGGCAGTAATTTGTGGTCGCCACAGATATTTCCATAGCATGATTAAGCCCCTCATTCCACTTGTGGATAGGGGAATTTCATGTCTATTTGGGATGTACAGGTCATGATGCGCAAAGCCTGAACGCGAACAATTGTAGACAAGCTGTGTGGGGAAACGCCGCGCTCCATGTATTATAAAGGCCTCTTCTATATTTTTCTAAGGAGAGCAAACTCGCTGGGAGTGGTAAAGAAGGCCAAAATTCCCGCCCCTACCAATTTCTCCCCTTTTCCAGACGCAATCAAAACTCGTTGCCTGGTTGTCCCTTCCATCTTCATTTCTTCTTTTAAATATATCGGATTGATTTACTTGTTTGCGTCATGATATATGTATTGAACGTTTAACTTTAACTTGTATAGCAATCTAAAACCTTTAAAGAGAGTATCCTTTAGTTCCGAAATAGAGGGCTTAATATCCTGCCCCTACCCATTTCTTCCTTTTTTCCAGTGGCAATCAAATTTCATTGCCCCGATAATCCCTTCCACCTCATTTACTTCTTATTTTACTTGTTATTTTGCTGAATTTTTAGACTGATTCTGAATCTCGTCTTGATATAACTGAAATAGAGTTCACTCGGCATAAAACATACACTAATCAATCAATCAACTTTCTTAATTATTTCAAAAAGCCGATAGCTTGAGTATTCGAGAAATCGTGCTGAATTCACTTGAGAAACCGTCTGAAAGACGCATAACATTGTAACTTTCAAGTTTCAAACGTTGAAGAGATACTGAAAATACAAATCAATATTAGAGAAGCTAAAAATAAGACTTTTTTTTCAAGTCGCCAACATGTAACCATGTGGTGGCCAAAATGGCGACCGGTTTTTATATTTAGTCTCCAATTGCTATATTTGGTCGCCTAGCGACCATTTCAGCCCTGATACTTTAAAGTGATTATTAATTAACAAACTTGTTCTCGTCTTGATATAGCTGAATATTGCTCAGTAGACGTTAAACAATATTCAATCAATTAATCAATATGAATTTAATAAAACAGTGTTATCCACACCCCAGTCTGAGCTAAACTCAACTTTGGCGAGAAAGGGAGTATTGCTGTCAAATATTAAACTAAAGAACGTTGCCTTTTTTTAATAGTTACACGGATTTTGTATAGGTTAAACTCTGGGTCTGGGTACATTTTCCGCTTATGCATCCTAATAGTTTTAGATTTGGAAAATTTAAAACCGTTTTCAACTGCCCATTTTTCGATTCTGGTTAGACACAGTTGCAATTTCGTTCTATAATGTTCATGTTTTTACCACGAAAGCAAAGGAAATCATTCACGTAAAGAGATCAATGCTATCTTTCAAGACCTCAGCCGAAAAATTTATTTTATACTAAATAATGTAACAGAGAGAAAACTTCCTTCTCTTGTTTAAATGAGTCAGAAATAGATAATCATGGTTTCCTTTGTATAAACAATTGAATAATAAATCCAAACACAAATACCTTCTTGATTGGTTGAAAGTTATAAGAATACAAAACTTTTTCCCAAATGTCTTTCTAAAAAATAGAAATTAACCAATTCTATACCGAGTCATTTTCAAGGACAAGTTACTAAAGTTATGATGAAATAAACAGAAATATCTCATTACAGTCGGATGGGATGTAAACTCAGGTCTACGTATTAAAAGAAATGCCACGCTTCCTACACGTTAAAGAACCCTTGTAGCAAGCTCTTTTTGAGTGGTCCGTAGATGATCGGCTAGAAGGCTAAATTCCCCGCCCCTTTCGATTTCACCCTACTTTTCTAGTGGCAGTCAGAATTTCCCGTCCCATGACCCTTTCCATATCTCAAAGTAATTATTTATTAACAAACTTGTTCTCGTCTTGATATAGCTGAAATATTGCTCAGTAGACGTTAAACAATATTCAATTAATCAATCAATCGATATAAATTTCCCTTTGAGGGAACCCCGTGGTATAGAAATAGGACAAAGTATCTCCGGCTTGCTGGGTATGACCCCTACTTACCGGGGCTGACCCCGAGGGAACCCCGGGATATAGAAATAGGACCCAGTCCGTGTTTGTGCGGGATAAATAAATACACAACCCATCTTTCGAATGGGGTGTAAATTCGGGTCAACGTGTTGGAAGAAATGCCACGCTTCCTGCACGTTAAAGACCCCTTGTAGCAAGCTCCTTTTTGAGTGGTCCATAGGTAATCGGCTACGAGGCTAAAATCCCCGCCCCTTTCGATTTCACCCTACTTTTCCAGTGGCAGTCAGAATTTCCCGTCCCATGACCCTTTCCATACCCCAAAGTGATTATTTATTAACAAACTTGTTCTCGTCTTCACATAGCTGAAATATTGCTCAGTAGACGTTAAACAATATTCAATCAATCAATATGAATTTAATAAAACAGTGTTATCCACACCCCAGTCTGAGCTCAACTCAAGTATGGGGAGAAAAGGAGTATTGCTGTCAAATATTAAACTAAAGAACGTTGCCTTTTTTCAATAATTATACGGATTTTGTATATGTAAAGTTCTTGGTCTTGGTACATTTTCCGCTTATGCATCCTAATAGTTTTAGATTTGGAAAATTTAAAATTGTTTTCAACTGCCCATTTTTCGATTCTGGTTTGACACAGTTGCAATTTTGTTCTATAATGTTCATGTTTTTACCACGAAAGCAAAGAAAATAATCCACGTATAGAGATCAATCAATGTTATCTTTCAAGACCTCAGCCGAAATATTTATTTTACACTAAATAATGTAACAGAGAGAATACTTCCTTGTGGAACACCCTTCTCTTGTTAAAATGAGTCAGAAATAGATAATCGTGTTTTCCGTTGTGTAAACAATTGAATAATAAATCCAAACACAAATACCTCCTTGATTGGTTGAAAGTTTGAAGAATACAAAACTTTTTCTTAAATGTCTTTCTAAAAAAAAAGAAATTAACAATTCTATACCGAGTCATTTTCAAGGACAAGTTACTAAATTTATGATGAAATAAACAGAAATATCTTATTACTGAATTGATAAGTTAATATCTTATTACTGAAGTGATAAGTTAATATAGAAGTATACTTTTGAGTGAAAGTTTAGATCGACCTACTTGAATTAATTTCAATTTAAACAATGTTATGTAAAAACAACTAGTGTATCGTTGCAGAATTTTACATGTTTAATGTAACTAAATAAAGCACATGATGAAATGCAACCCGTAAAAAATGAAGATCGGTTTGCAGTTTTCATCATGAATAGGCACATTTTGTTCTTTCCATTTCATTACAAATTTAGAATTCTTAAAATTAATTCTACAAATGTGTTTTTGGAAGCATTAAGTTTCAAGCAAAGAACTTTTTGTTAGAAATAAAACTCGTCTGAAGCAGAGCTATAAGTATAAAAGGTATACACTCTAGGTGTTATCGAAGGACATGTAAAACTAAAATGCACAAAAAATCATTATTCATTAACATTTGAAAATCTTAATACTACTGTTTGAATTAAAAAGAAAATCGTGCCCTGAGTACATGGATACTCTGCTAAAATTTCAATATTTGTGAGGTACTTGACTGCCCGATATCAAATATGAGGCACGGAACAACTCGTCATGCGAAAGCTTCAAACGAATATGAAAAAGAAAGGAAATGGGGTAAAAGTCAAGACACAACATCCCATCTCCAGGTTGAAACGACCCAAAACAAACCATTTAGGGCTCACCGTACGGTCTTCAATACAGTGAGGAACCTCACACCATAAAGCTATCCCTAAATGGTCCCAAAAAGTAAAAGTGAATAAATCAATGGAAACAAAACACATACAATAACCCGAATATCAAGAAACTAAAATTTTATTAGAAGACAGGGACAAGCCAATGACCACCACATTCCTTACTTGGGACAGGAGCAAAACTTGCGATGGGGTGTAACTCGTTTTCTTGGACCAAACTCTCCCCCTATTTGTGGCGAATGCCTAAAACAATACACATCAAGACTCGCAATAAAAATTAATTGACGTTATATGTTTTCTTTTAATAGTAGTATTGATTGATTGATTGATTGAATATTGTTTAACGTCTACTCAGCAATATTTCAGCTATATCAAGACGAGAACAAGTTTGTTGATAAATAATCACTTTGGGGTATGGAAAGGGCCATGGGACGGGAAATTCTGACTGCCACTGGAAAAGTAGGGTGACATCGTCAAGGGCGGGGAATATAGCCTTGTAGCCGATCACCTACGGACCACCCCCAAAAGAGCTTGCTACAAGGGTTCTTTAACGTGCAGTAAGCGTGGCATTTCTCCCAACACGTGGACCTGAGTTTACATCCCATCCGAAAGATGGGTTGTGTATTTATTAATCCCGCACAACCACGGAATGGGTCCTATTTCTATATCCCGGGACCCTCGGGGTCAGCCTCCGTTTAGGAGGGGTCACACCCCGCAAGCCGGAGATACTGGGTCCTATTTCTATATCCCGGGGTTCCCTCGGGGTCCTCTGTTAGGATGGCTCATACTCCAAGCTCAGAGGATGCTGCGGGCCTATTCTTCAGCCGGGACCGCGCACGGCGGAATAGTAGTATTGATTTATATTTTTTATAATATTACTTTGTTCTTGTTTTTTTTTATTTGCTTTTACATTTAAGATTTTCCGCCTCACTTTTTTGTCTTCGGTATTCGTTTGCCGGCATATTTTTCATGGTAACCCTTTCAATTTAAATGAAACACTTTTTACCTTCGGTCAGTGTTGAAGGTTGTATGTCTGTATTAAATGCCGAAAAGGAGAACTGGGCATTGGCGGAAACTGAAATTCTTTCGAATGTCAATAACCTAAGAGGTTGCGGTCAAAACATAACGAAGTTTGACCATTACCTTACTAATATTTTTTAAATGCTCTTCATCAGTGTTTTTACGGACCAGAGTTTCCACTTACAGGAACAGATAAATCCCTTCCTGAAAAAAGATCGGTATGTTCTTAATTTTTTTTCTCAGACCTTGGTTAAATGTGCCTGCTACTACTTAACCAACAGGTGTTGATAAAACTTCTCAACATTGTCTGTAATTTTAAATATTTCGAGTTCTAAAGAAATTTCATGCGTGAGAAAACAATCTCATTCAGCTAGGTCGTGATTTAAGAATATTTCTTCAGTCTCGATAGTAAAAGTTTCAATTTTAACATGCTCGCTAAAGCTCCCATTTATTAATTCGAAACTTTACTATCTGTGGTAAAGAACTAAACAAATCATACTTTTGAGAGAATCTAAATGTAATTAATCAGATTATGAGATTTAATATATGAATAGAAATCACCTCTTGAAAAAATCGTATTCTTGAAATCACCAAAATATATGTGCATATTCGATTTGTTTTCTGTTATATAACGATTTAAACTCTATTTAAACTGTTTAATGTCATTGGTTTCATAAACAAAAACAAAAAACAACAAAAACATTGCATGTATTCCGATTCCCTCCAATAGCTGTAGCTTTCTACAGAAGTGAAAAGTCGTCTTCAAATTTTAATGTGCCAATGTCACATTTGTGCAGGTTTGAAGCTTCAGTTATAGGAACATGGGAAAAAAATCAAGTGGTCAGTTCGTTTAAAAATTAAATTGTCAGTACAGTCCGCATATTTATATTTTCAGGTTTGATTGATTAAGAATAAAAATAAAAAAGATATAATTTCTATATAGAACTTTCATTTTCATCCAACAGTTTTTAAGTATTCATGTATTCACAAACAGTTTTTTACGAGCAGACTAGGCCTCGTGCATTTAAATTTTACTATATAAATCGATTGTTTTAAAACAAAAATTGAACAATTTTGTCGCCATCAACGTTTGTAAATAGGTTTTGAAGACAATCAGCAGTGTAAAAATTGCGTCCTGTATCGACAACATCTACACATTCAATTAAAACGTGTTGAATTGTATAAGGACAATTGCATTGAATACATTCAGGTTTAGGAATAAACTATGTTTTGTTCAGGTCTGTCCAAAACAACATTAGATCAACACTACGGTTTTTATGTAGTACCTTACGTCTTTACATACGTCTGACTGTATTCCATGTAGTTTATTGTTTGTTTGCAGATCCCATTTGGTATTTTGATGTAGGAAGAAAGGGCCGTTTACTGTCAAAGATTAAACCAAGGAACTTTGCCTCTTTTACAATAGTTAATATGTTATTGTATAGTTCAAGTTCTAGGTCTTGGTGCATTTTCCGCTTACAACAGAAATGCACCCCAACTAGTTCGGAGATTAAAATTTAAAACCGTTTTCAATTGTCCATTTTTCGATTTTGTTTAGACACAGTTGCAATTTGCATTCTATGTTGTTCATGTTTTACCACGATAGCAAATTTGAAGATCATCCACATATCGAGATCCGTCAATGCTATCTTCCAAGGCCTGAACCAAATGATTTATTTTTATATTTAGTAATGTAATTGAGAGGATACTTTCATATCCATCTCTTGTCAAAATAAGTCAGAAAATGTAAAGTTGATCTTTTCAAATTCTAAAGGATGGTTCAAAACTGTAGAACCCTCATGCCTTGGATGCAAAGTATTTTGTACTTGTTGTTATTCGTCATGTTTATATGTAATATATTTTGTTTTGATTGTTTTCTTTGGTGAATTTTGTGTCAATAAAGATAAATAGAATAATTTTATTTGATTATTTGGTACATTTCATCTAAATCACGCATATTGTAAACAACTATGTGTGTTCTGAAGATAAATTAATGCTTCGTTTTTGTGTCGCTATATAATAGTATTGTATTTACATCTGTAATTACAGAGTTGGTTTTGTGCTTGTACCAAATTCTTGAAAATAAAACCAAACAAACATACTTCCTACATAGTTGAACCTTCTAAAATAAAAATGTATTCGGAGAAATCAATGTCTTTCCAGGAACTATATATACTGGCCGCTTTTACATTAATAGTTACAAGGACAAAATATTATAATACGAAAACTATTCTACATTGATTCAGTACATTTTAATTCCTGGATTTGGATTTTTTTTACTGGCACTAATAATGGAAACAGTCGCAATAAACATACAAACAATATATGTTCATTTGTCATGTTAATCAGTACTCAAGCAATTATTGTGGATACAATAGCAACAAGAGGAACTTCACACTTCATATAACAGTTTTATAAGAAATGAATGTGGCATATTGCTTTGACTAGAACGAAATATTGCAGAAATATAAGAATTGTAAGCAATATTTGCTGCTGGTGAAAGACTGCGGCCAATATTTGCCTGGCTGAAATATATATACCAAAAATTGTCATTATGGACAATTTTGTCTCGCCTGCGACGAAAGTCGCAGAGCGAGAAAAGGGTATTACTCTCCGGCGGTGGGGTAAACTTTCCAAAAACCTTAAAACCTTTTAAAGTATATCACTTATATACAACATCTTGTGTCCACAGGTAGCTGATAGTGTGAACTTTCTAGCATCACATTTTTTAGATGACCTTGACTTTGCTTCATCGTTCAATGACTTAATAAAAATTGCGTTAGAGTTTTACATTCGAGCTGTTTTGTTAGAATTTGTAATGCATAGATGTATAAAAGTGTACTTTCGCGGATTTGACTGGAAAATGTTTGCGAAAAATGTAATCGTTTAAAATTTTTGCGGATTATCATAGATCCCTTATGCATCCTAAGAATACATAAAATAGGCGAAAATTAAAACTCCGAGAAAATTACTCGCTATACGGTAATGTATGAACAAAGCTTATTGATGAAGGCCTCGTGGTTACTTTAAGATGACCAACGATAAA
The DNA here is from genome assembly GCA_002080025.1 of Modiolus philippinarum. Lineage (NCBI taxonomy): Eukaryota > Metazoa > Mollusca > Bivalvia > Mytilida > Modiolidae > Modiolus > Modiolus philippinarum. The sequence goes on along the minus strand of MJUU01000580.1, from coordinate 49,338 downwards.
AACGTTGTACCATTGTTCTGGTTTTACCAGGTTTTTGTAGAGCCTTTTTCATCGAATACAAAGTATACACTACTTGTTTAAACGTTTTCCACAAATATGTAGAATGGATGTCGTTAAAATCAACAGTAGCGATGAGATACCCACAGGGGAACACGGACATTTAGGTTGACCAGTATATCCTTATTTCTCGGAACGCTTTTACGACTAATGGAAGTCTTCAGACATAAAAGAGCTTTTGTTCGAGGCAAAACAAGCCAATCACTCAAACAAAAAGTCTTTCCCTTTTATGTACCAAAGTTGTGTCTCTTGATTATGGACATTTTTACTCATTGAAGAGCAGATCATGCTTACCCTTCCGAAGCATCTGAAGATACTCTCAGTTTTGTGGGTTTCACATTGCTACTGCTTTTGTTGAGTGGCGTTCCTGTTAATTTTTATTTGCCTGTGTCATGTTGTCTCAATCTAAGTAACATCTGAATTGACGATTTTTTTTTTGTATTATTGACATTTTTTTTTACCTAATATTATTTTTTTTTGGGGG
>MJUU01000580.1:27777-48624 GCA_002080025.1 Modiolus philippinarum | reverse complement strand
TTTTTGTTTTGTTTTTTTTTTTCATTTAAGAATTTCCGCCTCCATCTTTTTACTTCGGTATTCGTTTACCGATATATTTTAAATGTTAACCGTTTCAATTTAAATGAAATAATATCATGTTAGGTCAGGTGTTGGAGGTTTAGGTCTGTTTTAAATGCGGAAAAGGAGAATTGGGTATGGCGGAAACTGAAAATCTTTTGAAGGTAAATAACAAAACCTGAGACCTCCCGGGAGCCTGAATCGCTCAACTGGCTTTCAGTTGCCACAATCATGCTAACATTGCAAGTTATACAGTTGAAATTCAATCTCTCTAACTTCGGTAGCCCAAACATCACCAATACCTTGAACTATATTTTATCCGGCTATCCCGAGTTCCTATCGTTGTTTATAATTGTCACTTGTTTTTCATTATTGTTTTTCGCTTGTAAATCATGGAATGTGATTGTAGTTTCCAGCCATTGTACGTGTTTGCTGTTGTCCTGTTTTTGTAATTTAAGTCTGATCATGTTTTATTATTTTTTTTTGTTGGGCTTTTTTGACAAAAACTTTCTTGCTAAGGACCACTTTCGACACCAGTTTTGAAGTTGAGACATCATTTTGTTAATGGCGGTCAACGACAATTTTTAACACCATATCTTTAATTTACGACATCAATATCTATTTGGAAAAAAAAATTCATTGAAATCGTACAATGTTTAATTTTCCAGCCTTTTTGGCAGCCATTTGAAAATTGCAGTCAACAAACAATTTTCAACATCAGTTTTCAGGTAGCGACATCAATATCCACTTGGAAACCAAATTTCATTGATATCGGACAATGTTGAATTTCCCTGCCTTTTTGGCAGCCAGTTTGAAAATGGCGGTCAATGAACAATTTTTAACATCGGTTTTGAATTTGTCAATACCTATGTGGAAACAAAATTACATGGAAATCGGACAATGTTGAATTTTCCCGCCTTTTTGGCGGTCAAAGAACAATTTTCAACACAGGTTTTGAAGTCGCAACGTTAATATTTATTTGGAAACCAAATTTTATTGAAATCGGACAATATTGAATTGTCCCACCTTTTTTGTTGGCCATTTTGAAAATGCTGGTCAACAATTTTTTAACACCAGTTTTGAAGTCGCCATAGCATGGCAAGCATTTTATCAATTTAAACTTAAACTTCATCTTCCATGGTTTTAGAAATAAAAGACAAAAAATATGAAAATTTTGAAAATTCCGTGAAAAAGGACAACAACTCCTACAAGGGTTTTTGGATTTTTTTTTTCAAAATTTCAGGGTGGATAGATCTTGATATGCCGAGCCTTTTTGCAATTTACACTTTGACCTCTATCTGTTACATTTTCTGAGATAAAAAGTAAAAAATGCAAACATTTTGAAAATTTTACGGAAAAGGGTTACTAGTATAAATCCAAGATTGGTTTTCAGATTCTCTTCAAAATTGTACGGTAGGTAGATCTCATCAACCTCAGCATTTTAACCCTGTCAAATTTTTGATATCTGTAATGGATTTCGCGTTATTCGCCAAAAACTGCAATTTACCCCTATGTTCTATTTTAAGCAATGGCGGCCATGTTGTTTGACCAGCTAACTAATCGAACACAATTTTGAAAGTGCATACCCTGGTGATGATCTGGCCTAGTTTGGTTACAATGTGCCCAGCAATTTCAGAGGAGAATATTTTTGAAATTGTTGATTTAAAAATATTTCTACAGTCTCGATAGTAAAAGTTTCAATTTTAAGTTGTTCGCTAAAGCTCGTATTTAGGAATTCAAAACTTTACTATCTATGCTAGTAAGTAAACAACTCATACCTTTGAGAGAATCTAAATGTAATTGATCAGATTACGTGATATAATATATGAATAGAAATCACCTCTGAATATCGTATTTTTGATATCACCCAAATATATGTGCTATTTGTTTTCTCTTATATAACGATTGAAACTCCATTTAAACCGTTTAATGTCATAGTTTCATAAACAAAACAAAAAACAAAAACAAAAAAAAACATTACATGTATTCCGATTCCCTCCAATAGCTGTAGCTTTCTACAGAAGTGAAATATAAAGTCGTCTTCACATTTTAATGTGCCAATGTCACATTTGTGCAGGTTTGAAGCTTCAGTCATAGGAACATAAAAAAATCAAGTGGTCTGTTCGTTTAAAAATAGAATTGTCAGTACAGTCCACATATTTATATTTTCAGGTTTGATTGATTAAAAATGAAAAAATAATTTCTATATAGAACGTTCATTTTCAGATTTAAAGTATTCGTGTATTCACAAACAGTTTTTTTACGAGCAAATTAGGCCTTTTAAATTTTACTTTATAAATCGATGGCTTTTAAAAAATTGAACAATTTTGTCGCCATCAACGTTTGTAATTAGGTTTTGAAGACAATCAGCAGTGTAAAAATTGCGTCCAGTATCGAAACCATCTACCTATTCAATTAAAACGTGTTATATTGTATGAGGACTGTTCTGGTCTGTCCAAAACAACATCGGGTCAACACTACGGTTCTTATGTAGTACCTAACGTGTTTACATACGTCTGACTGTATTCCATGCAGTTTATTGTTTATTTGCAAATCCCATTCGGCTTGCCAAAACTTAAAATTGTATTTACTTATTTGAGACTTTATTTCAGTGTATGGGACTGGACAATCCACAACCTCGTCATTTAGTGTGCCTTTGGCTTACTGGTTTCCAGCTGTGTTTCAATGAATCCAAAATGACTAGGGATCCAAACACGTCTATCTTAGAAGGATGGGTTCACTCGCTGCATTATGGAGACTCTGTACAGGCGAAGTTCTGAACGCATCCAATGTAAGACGCAAACCTTGGTGATGAATGTTGATGGGCGGAACCGTTAGGAAAATAGTCATATTCTAACTTTATTCGAATGAACGACCGATATAAATTAAAGAAAAAGATAATAAAACAGATTAAACCAAGGGACTTGGCCTCTTTAACAATAGCTAATGTGTTATTGTATACTTCAGTTCTAGGTGCATTTTCCGCTTACAACAGAAATGCGACCCCAACTGTTTCGGAGGTTGAAATTTAAAACCGTTTTCAATTGTCCATTTTTCGATTTTATTTAGACAGAGTTGCAATTAGCATTTTATGTTGTTCATGTTTTACCACGATAGCAAATCCGGATACCATCCATATATCGAGATCCGCCATTGCTATGTTTCAAGGCCTGGGCCAAATGATTTATTTCAATATTTAGTTATGTTATGTAAATGTCAAGTTTATCTTTTAAAAGTCCAGAGGATGGTTCAATACTCTAGAATTCTTATTCCTTGGATGGGAAGTATTTTGTTCTTGCTGTTATTCGTAATGTTTATACATGTCATATGCTTTTTATTGATTTTTTTTTTTTTTTTTTTGTAATTAAATTCTGTGTCAATAAAGATAAATAGAATAATCTTGTCAGACTAATTGGTACATGGTACATTTCATCTAAATCACGCATATTGTAAACAAATGTGTGTGTTATGAAGATAAATTAATGCTTCGTTTTTGTGTCTCTATATACTAGTATTGTATTAACATCTGTAATTACAGAGTTCGTTTTGTGCTTGAACCAAATTCTTGAAAATAAAACCAAAACAAACATATCTTCTTACATAGTTGAACCTTCTAAAATAAAAATGTTTTTGGAGAAATCAATGTCTTTCCAGGAACTATATACAGAAAGCTTTTGCATAAATAGTTACAAGGACAAAATATTATAATACGAAAACTATTATACATTGATTCAGTACATTTTGGATTTGGATTTTTTTTTATTTTACTGGTAGTAATAATTTAAAAAATCGTAATTTTATGTTAATTAGTACTCCAGACATTACCGTGGATACAATAGCAACAAGAGGAATACATTTTTTTATAACTTCAAACTTCACATAACGAAAAGATCGTATTTATATCGTATTTATTTGTGATGGGTGCCACGTGTGGAGCAGATCATGCTTACCCTTCCGGAGCATCTGATGATATCTCAGTTTTATAGGGGTTCACACTGCTAGTGCTTTAGTTTTGTGGCATTCGTGTTCACTTTTGTTAATTTGTTTTGTCTTCGCCATACTGTCTTAATTCGTAATGCTGTGAATTGCCGTGATTTTGGATTTATGATTTTAGAATTTCCCCTTTCCTCGTTATTTCTTCGATATTCGTTTGCCGATGTATCCCTATATATTTCAGTAATTGTTAACTTATTCTTGAGAAAATTTCTCAAAATCTCAAATTTTGGCATTTTATTATTGTTTTGTAATTAGTTATTCTTACCACTAGTTAATTGCCAACCCCGGTACTTGAATCAGTTTTCAGGGGCTTCGGCTACAGAGCTGGCGGCCACGTCCCAAGTTGATGGATAGGGAAATGCCCTGTCTGTGCGGGGTAGTCAGGTAATAATATGGAGAACCTGACAGCGAGCCATTGTGTGGAAAAACACCATGCATTATGAAGTTATGAAGGATAAGGACCCCTTGTATATTTTATTTAGGAGAGCAGATTTGCTGGGTGTCCTAAAGATGGATAAATGTCCTGCTCCTACCCATTTCTCCCCTTTTCCAGTGGCAATCAAAAATCACTGACCCGGTTGTCCCTTCCAACATTATTTCTTTCTTCTTTCACTTGCATTTTTTTTAATAAAGTTTACTGGATTTCGTCTAATTTAGCTGAAATATTGCTCATCGGACGCTAAACTCATTAACAATTACTATTTAATAATGACATGTTTTCTTACAATCGCCTTGATGTGTGCCTTGTATTTCTGTTTGTTTTAATTATTCACTAGCTTTGGACAATGGTCAACTGATGCGAGTGATTGTAAAAGGACCTTGTCCATTTATTTTACATTTGTTGACGATCCCGCATCTGTGGGTTAAAAAACAGAATGTAGCGTTGTTCGACAGTGAGCGATGCATTCCACTCTAAAGTGTGCTAGAGGGTGACTTGAACAAAACGAATTGTTGAAAGCCTCGTGATGACTTTATGATGACCAACAATAAAAAAAGTTGTACCATTGTTTGGGTTTTACCATGTTCGTCTCATGATTATATTTCACTTTATATACCGTATGCGAACGACAACGGAGAGTGCTACTACTGATGCGGACAATGGATATAACATTAAAGGACGCATTTTGGCCCTGCAAAATCAATTAAATTCAGAAGTTTACAAACAAGTGAAAATTGTTGAAAGTTTATTCAAGAGGAACCAAAAAAACTGTTTAAAACATCGATGCTCATCTAATAGAGTATTCTCAATAGATATATCACAATTGATTCTTATGTTGAAATGAATGTGGCCGCATGCTTTGACTAGAATGAAATATTGCGAAAGTATAAGAATTGTAAAACCAAACCTTGTAGCAGTATTTGATTTTGGTCAAAGATTGCGGCCAATATTTGCCAGACAGAAATGTACACCAAAAATGGTCATTATTGAGAATTTTTGTCTCGCCTGCGAAGAGAAGTCGCTGAAAGAGAGACATAGGTATTACTCTCCGACAGCAGCGTAAAATTTCCTAAAACCTTAATAACTTTTAAGGTATATCACATATATAACATCTCGTGTTCACTGATACTGTGAGCTTTCCAGCATCACGTTTCAGATGACTTTACCCTTGCTTCATCTTTCAATGACTTAATAAAAATTGCGTCATAGTTTTACATTCGAGTTGTTTTATCAGGATTTGTAATGCATAGATATATGATAGTTCGTGTACTGTTGCATCTTAATGGGTAAATGCCAGTCTGTCACTTGTCAATTGACCTCAACCTCAGGGTGCTAGGGGTCGACTTGAACTTACCATAGCGTATGAACAAAGATTATTTTTTAAGGCCTCATGATGACTTTAAGATTACCAACAATAAAATAGTTGTACCATTGTTTGTTTTTTTTATGTTTTTTGTAGAGACTTTGTCTCATGATTATATTTCAATTTATACAAAGTATGCGAACGACATCGGATATTGCTACTACAGAAGTGGACAATGGGTATTACATTTACAGAGAGAAAAATCAGACTTTTATTATATTTTTCTTAATATTTGTAACAGGATTTGTAATCGAAAAATGAAATAAACTAAATGGTGTGTTTTTCGAACACAAAACGCTTTAAATCGTGTGATTTGGGGAGAAAAACTTTACATTTGAAGATCTTACCGGTACTGTGCGACATGTTTTCATCTCTTATTCCTGTTTACTTTCTTTATCGCATGTTTACAATTGAGCACTCTGATTTCATTCTATCGATTAGCATACACATGGCTGGCCACAAATTTTAACCAGAAATATGATATAATTAGCTCACCTGACCCAAAGGGTCAGTGTGAGCTATTGCCATCACTCGGCGTCCGTCCGTCCGTCCGTTTCTTTTCACATTTTCATCTTCTCCACTGAAACCACTGAGGGAAATTCAATCAAACTTTACAAGAATGATGTATGGAAGGTCCTTCACAAAGATTGCTCATTTCGTTCCGATCCGATAAAAACATGGCCGCGCGGGCGGAACTTAGGTTTAACATAGGACCCTATGGGAAAAATCACATTTTCAGCATCTCCTCTCAAACTGCTGAAGCAAATTCAACCAAACTTTACAGGAATGATGTACTAAAGGTCCTTCAGAAAGATAGCTCATTTTATTCCGATTCGACAAAAAAACATGGCCGCCAGCACGGAACATAGTTTAACATTGCCCTATGGGAAATTCACATTTTTTAATCTTCTCCTCTCAAACCAATGAAGCAAATTTAACCAAACATTACAGGAATGATGTATGGAAGGTCCTTTACAAAGATAGGTCATTTTGGTCCGATCCGATAAAAAACACGGCCGCCAGCGCAGAACTTAGGTTTAACATAGAACCCTATGGGAAAAATCACCTTTTTAGCAACTCCTCTGAAACTGCTGAAGCAAATTCAACGTAACTTTACAGGAAAGATGTACTAAAGGTCCTTTACAAAGATAGCTCATTTTATTCCGATTCGACAAAAAACATGGCCACCAGCACGGAAAATAGTCTAACATTGGCCCTATTGGAAATTCACATTTCATCTTCTCCTCTCAAACCACTGAAGCAAATTTAACCAAACTTGACATGAATGATGTATGGAAGGTGCTTAACGAAAATAGCTCATTTTGGTCCGATCCGATAAAAAAAAACATGACCGTCAGCGCAGAACCTAGGTTTAACATAGGACCCTACAGGAAAAATCACATTTTCAGCAACTCCTCTGAAACTGCTGAAGCAAATTTAAACAAACTTTACAGGAATGATGTACTTAAGGTCCTTTACAAAGATAGCTCATTTTATTCCGATCCGACAATAAACATGGCCGCCAGCTCAGAACATAGTTTAACATTGGCCTATGGGAAATTCACATTTTCATCTTCTTCTCTCAAACCACTGAAGCAAATTTAACCAAACTTTACATGAATTATGTATGGAAGGTGCTTAACAAAGATAGCTCATTTTGGTCAGATCTGATAAAAAACATGGCCGCCAGCGCAGAACTTAAGTTAAACATAGGACCCTTTGGGAAAAATCACATTTTCAGCAACTCCTCTGAAACTGCTGAAGCAAATTCAATCGAACTTTACAGGAATGATGTACTAAACAGGCTAAAGGTCCTTTACAAAGGTAGCCCATTTTATTACGTTTCGACAAAAACATGGCCGCCAGCACGGAACATAGTTTAACATTGGCAATATAGGAAATTCACATTTTCATCTTCTCCTCTGAAACCACTGAAGTAAATTCAACCAAACATTACAGGATAGATGTATGGAAGGTCCTTCACAAAGATAGCTAATTTTGTTCCGATCCGATGAAAAACATGACCGCATTTTTAACATCTGCTTTGAAGTTATTGAAGCAAATTAAACCAAACTTTACAGAAATGATGTATGGAAGGTCCTTTACAAAGACTGCTCATTTTGTTTGGATCCGACAAAAAAATGGCTCCCAGCATGGAATTTGGTTTAAAATGGTACCCCAATATGAAAACATCTTTTTCATCACATATGGTGAAATTATTGAAGCCAATTCAGTCAAACTAAGATTGCTTATTTTGTTTTGATCTGATAAAATCAAGACCTCAAGCACAGAACATATTTAACATAGGATCCTATAACTGATAAACATCACTTTCATCACCTGTTGTAAGCATTTTGTCAGGTGAGCGATTCAGGCTCAGTATCTGACCATCTAGTTGGATTTTTTTACCTAAACTCAGTTGATTAGATATTCCATAGTACCTATATCCTGTATCTTCCGATACGGTGTTACAACTAAAACATAACATTTTTTAAATAATAACAACACAAAATTAATCCTATCAAGCACAGCTAGACAGTGAATAATAACAATGATCTTAGAGTGAAAAAAAACGTGAAATGATAGAAAAGTACATGTGTTGAAATATACTGAGCACCAACGATACGCAACGCTACATGTTGCAAGTCCCATAAGCCCCGTTGTGATGAAAAACATAAAACATTTTTTACATAATTCCTTGAACAATTACTTACCCTTTATTCATGTAATATGAATTTGCTCAAACATTTTTGAAATTTGAAATCGCGTTTTATCTTATAGGGGAAAAATAAATGCTTACATTCTCATCAAATTATTAACAGTGTACTTAAAATGCACCAAGAAATTGTCTCTTGCATCTAAGTTCGGTATCTTTTTTAATTAAGGGTACTATTTTTATAGAAGTATGCAAACTACAAAAATACCAAAGTTGCATCATAAACAGTAGAGGGGTAGGTACGTTATGGCGCATTTGGCCCTGCGAAATCTGTGAAATTCAGAAGTTTAAAAATTAAGCGAAAATTGAAAGTTAATTCAAGAGGGTCCAAATCGCATTGGTCTACATCTAACATAATTTTTTTCGTGTAAGTGTCCTCAATAGAAATGGCACAGTAGATTTTTATGTTGAAAATTGGATAAAATTTGCAATATTTTCAAACAGTTGTTTAAGAAATGAATGTGGCCGCATGTTTTGACTAGAATGAAATATTGCAAAAGTTTAAGAATTGTTAACCTAAACTTATTTTATTTTGGTCAAAGCTCGCGGCCAATATTTGCGAGACTGAAATTTATCTCATGAACGATACCCAATTTTGCTCTTTTTGGCCCCTTTTTTGAAACGGAAGGAGCCATAAAATCAGAAGCCAATCTATGCCTTCCTGTTGTGCCAAGAAACATTGTGGTAAACTTTCATAAGAATTGATAAACTGGAATTTAAGTTATTAACCAAAATAAGTGTCTACAGATAACGACGACAGCGCCATAACATACGACTACATTTGTTGCGGTCGTATAAAAAGTCTCTACAAATACATGGTAAAATCAAGCAAAGGAACATAACATTTATTGTTCTTTAAAGCTGTGTCAAAGTTACGTTGTTGGAAAATTCATTTTTGAAATACATGCAAGAGTTTAACAATGAATCCAAGAAACCACGTTTGTCATGAAATGGACGTCGTGTCTTCGATTAACGGTAGATCCAATCATTTAAAGAAAAAGCATTAGAAGCAAGGGGTTCCACAAGAAATGTTGTTAAAGACTTTTTTCTAAGATATTTCAAATCACGGTATTTTGTACATTTGCTATTCTTGATGTTTATGCGTCAGGTTTCATTAGTCTTTGTATTACTTATTTATTGCAAACTAAAGCTAAAAAGACTGTTTTCTCTGTTATTCCAGCACATTTCAGATGCAGCATATTGTAATGAAATATATATTATCCAAAGTAAAAAATAATGATAACAATTGTCCAAAAATTTTTCCACAACGGACTAATATCTGTTGAAGAATATTTTAAATGATCGTGTAATTTGAAATTATTAGGCAGCCGTGAAGTCAACAATGTCGAATGAGTAAGTCTGAAAAATTAATACTAGCTCTCGTGAAACGAATAAATTGCGAGATTTACGCTCTGTAATCAGTAAGGAAAACCGATGCTTCGTTTTTTGGGGGTGTCGAATCGAACATACACGAACTACTCATGGTTATATTTTGAATAAAGAAGACCGACCTGAGTGTATTCCATGTAATTGTGCTTACACAATACAACATGTTTTACTTGACTGTCGATGCCGCCGACAAACGTCGCACATTTTATACAGCCGATTCTCTTAAAGAATTATTTACAAACGTCGCAGGCGACAAAGTTATTCAATTTTTAAAAGCTGTTAATATGTAAAGTAAAATATAAGTTTATATTATCCAAGTTTTAAATTTCATTAAATTTGATCTATTTATCTTAAATTGTTTATCGTACCTTTTTATCTTTTAGAGGTTGTTTTAGTTGTATATAGCCATACGTTTTATATGACTTGTTTTAGTTATATATTCATAATATCATCAACTGTTCACGCCACGATATAGCTGAAATATTGCTGAAGTTGGCGTTAAACAACAATCAATCAATCAATCAATCGCTTTTGGGTTTTTTTCACAACGCACTTTGATTTATTTTACACTTATAATTACACAGTTGGTTTTTCTGCTGTAAAAAACTGTAGAAAATAAAACCAAAGAAACATATTTTCTGACACAGATGAATATTAAATACAAATGTTTTCGGAGTAATTCATGTCTATCCAGGAAATATACTCTGACGGGCTTTACATAAGTTTTTAATGAGAAGAAATATTAAAAATTGAGCAAGCAATGTATTACATTCTATTTCCTTATCATTCAAATATTTTTATTTTATTTGCACTCATTAAAGATGTATTCTTAGTAAATATACACACAATTCATATGAAGAACTTATAAAATAACGAAGTTCCTGAAAATCTAGTTTACTGCAGATAACCAAAAAGCTATAAAATGTGAAAGAGAACAATTCTCTTCAGAGCAGATTAAATCGAATCGTTTGTTAGACCTTAAAAATCTGTAAAATGTGATTGCGAACAAATAACCTAAAAGATCTAAATAATTTACAAAAATCATACAAGGACAGAGCTATGCACGAGAGAGATACTAGTTAGTTTTAGCGAAATGTTCTATAATTGTCAAACATGGACGTCTGAGATCTAGGTTTTATGACAAACGTGATTAATTGTGCTTCCCAATTGTGAATGTCCTCTTTCTCAACATCAATATACCTACCTCCCAAGCATATGGAGTGTATATTTCAAAATTAATTCGTTACTGTGGAGCTTGTAGTTCATACAATGACTTTGTAAAAAGAGCAAAAGCACTGCCACAAGAGAGTCTGGGCTATATTCAGCCGTTGTTACTTTCGTCCCTCCTGTCACCACATCATAGAAAGATATGAAATGTCGCTGTCACAAATAAAAACTTGACATTTTCTGTTAGATTTACGTCTGCCCAGAATTTACATTACCAATTCTGACTTTATCGTGGATTGACCCACTGACAGTCTGACGGGTGCTGTATACAGAGCAGTACATGCGTACCCTCCTGGAGCACCTGATGTCACTCTTGGATGTGAATTGCCTTGATTTTGGATTAATGATTTTAGAATTCCCCCTTTCCTCGTTCTTGGGTATTCGTTTGCCGGTGTATTTGAGAGTTCACAATGTTAGTGCTTTATTTTTTTAAATGTTGTATTTGTAGTGTTTGCGGTTGTGTAACGTCTTTGGTCTTCGGTCTTCTGGTGTTCTTGCTTTTGCCTTATCTCTGGACTATGAGTAATGTAATCTTGTTCTTTGTTCCTTCGGTATTCTACTGCCGTCGTTTTAGATGTTGAAAATTTCCAAATAAAATCGGTTTTCGTGTTAGGACCGAAGTGGTGACGGCTTGGTTAATAAATACCTTCGCAAACAAGCAGTCCACTAGCAGAGGCATCGGTCAAACGGAAATAATTACCAAAAACCGAAATTACTGTTTAAGAAATACCAAAATCGCTATTCATGAGGGAGAAATTCCGTCGTTGTAAAGAGTATCTTTATCGTTCAGTACATCAACAATTACAATGAATTTAATAGCAACAAGTGAAAAAAAGGGTTTTTTTTATTCAAATGTCAAATTAATTAGAGATCGTTGTTATATAAACAAGCAATAGTTGGTCATATATGATTTTGTTTCAACAAATTTAAATTCATTTTTGATAGTATAACTACAACATCAAAAGAAATCTTGTCTACAAAGGTAGATAGTGAAAAATAAAGACAAATTTAACGTCCATTGAGCAATGTTTAAGTTATATCAGGACGAGAACAAGTTAGTTAATTAAAAAAATAATAATAAAAGATGAAAAAAAAATTAAAGTGGAAGGGACAACCAGGGTAACGAGTTTTGATAAGAACTTGAAAAGGTAAGAAATCGGTAGGGGCATAAAGTTTAGCCTTCTATGCGACTTCCAATAAGTCTGCTCTGTTTAGAAAAATACAGACGTATTTATACTGCCTGCAGCATGGTGTTTCTCCAATTAGTTGACTACTATGGTTCGCTGTCAGGCTTGCCGTATTATGACCTGACTACTCCGGGTCGGGCATTCCCCTACCCACCACCAGGGGACACATTCTGCAGCTCTGTAGCAGGAGCCTCTGAAAACTGATTCAGGTGCTGGGTCTAAAGGTAAAGAAAACATGAAATGATTAAACAGTGTTAAAATGCTGTAGTAGTTTGTCTTGTGTAACCACTTAAATTTTTCGTGTTTACAGTAAAACTAATTTCTCAAATTTTTTATCATTGTAATCTTAAGGTTTTTCCCCAAAATGCGAATAGAACATAACTACACATATTTTGCTGGTATCAATATAAACAAATGATACATTCTGTCTTGTTCAAATAAAACGAATCCGCCAACCAATAGCGAGGAAAAAAATGAAAATCTTATGGGCAACCAATAACCAAAAATATCTTGGGGGAAAAATGAATACGTTTTCTGCAGTACAAGTGCTGCTAGCAATGGTATAAGGAAAGGGTGTATTAATGACTAGATCTTTGAAAAGAATATAAATTTCTATATTCTTTTCGACGTAAAACTGCTCTTTAGCCTCCTCGATTGATTATTTATAGTTTAACAGCCTTTGAGCTATATTTCAGCTTTATCAGGTTGTGAACAACTTAACCAATTCATAAAATATTAAAGTAAATGAAAGAATTAAGGGTGGAAGGGACAACAAGGGCAACAAATTTTGGTTGCCACTGGAAAAGGGGAGATATGGGTAGGGGCAGGAAATTTAGCCTTCTATATGAACCCCAGTGCTTCTGCTATCTTGGATTAGTATAGAAGGAGGCCTTCATTCTTCATGGAGCGTGGCATTTCTTTATGCAGATTGGCTTCAATGGTTCGCGGTACGGATATCCGTGTAATGACCTGATTATCCCGCATAGACAGGACATTCCCCTATCTACGAACTGGAGACACGCCCGGCAGCTCTGCAGCAGGAGCCCCTTTAAACCCATTCAGGTGCCTGAAATGCACAAGTGAGTGACTATCACATTTTTGTCGAGTGATTGTCAGTATCCAAGTACAATGAGCAGTAAGGTATGAACAACAGTAACAACTTCCAAATCGCCAGCTCTGGCAAAAATCAATAAATTATAGATGTCTTATCTCACTGATTAACAGCCATATAACCTGTTCATCGACGCCATATTTCCTTAGTCCAATTACATATACTTTTGTTAAATACTGGATTGGTTGTGGGTTCGTTTTAATTTGCATACGACTGTTTTGAAGAACATGGCACAGTACAACGACTAAATTTGGCAACTGGGCTAATCTTCTGTTGTTAAGGTGGATCAAGTGAATTGCTGTGGTCATCTATCATCGGCCCTGGGTATTCACATAAGAAACCCTGCTGAGTTTCTTGAAACGTGGAGTGCAATTCTTAAGTTTTTTTACTACCTTTCAAAGCCAACTATACATAATCAAAGTATGCCTATGAAATAATACGAATTTGGTCGACTAGTTGTGAATATTATCGGAGCAAGGAGCAGAGGAGGAATTTTATGTTTTGTTCGTTTATACTAAGGTAACATCATTGTGACCTACACACGGAGTAAATAGACGACCAAAGCTACGCGTAGCCAAATATCCCCACCTCTCCAGTAATATGAAACATCACATATTTGTGGTAATTTGAAGTTAAAAGGGGGATAGTTCCTACAAAAATAATCAAACAAAACTCATCCTTGAACTAGCTTAAGGCATCCTCGAGCAAAACCTACTGTAAAAATTTTATACAAATCCAATGAGAAATGTATTTACTAGAACGCTAATAAAGGGATATTTTGTCAATTTTCAAAGTAAAAAAGGGGCATAACTCCTTCCAGCCAGGACTCATCTTATCTTCAAACTAACATGAGGCCTTTTTGAACTCAAGCTACTGTAAATATATTGTCCAAATCTAAAAAGAAATAAATTTACTACAGCCTTTACAAAGATATTTTGTCAATTTACAAAGTTAAAAAGGGGCATAACTTCCACAAAAATATTCGACCAGGAGTCATCTTTGAACTAGCTGGACGCATTTTTGAACTTAAGCTACTGTGTAAATATTATACAAATGAGTAATACATTCTCATAAGCACTTGCAAGGATATTTTGTCAATATTCAAAGTTAAAAAAGGGCATACATCCTACAAAAATATGCATCCAGGACTGATCTTTTGACTTGCTTGTGGCACCCTAAAGCTTAAGCTACTATGTAAATATGATCCAAATCCAATGAGAAATAAATTTTCTAGAACGGTTACAAGGATATTTTGTCAATTTTCAAATTTTTAAATAGGGCATAACTCCTACAAAAATATTCATCCAGGACTCATCTTTGAACTTGCTTGAGGCACCCTAGACATAAAGCTACTGTTTATATATTGTCCAAATCAAATTAGAAATAAATTTGCTAGAGCGCTTACAAGGGTATTTTGTCAATTTGCAAACCTAACTAGAGGCTCCCAAGAGCCTGTATAGCTCACCTGGTCCATGACTGACATAGACTGCAGTCGAAATTAACCCATTGTAAAAGTGTCTCATTTTCTAGAATCTTTGAACATGTTTTCCCCATAGGGTCCAATGTTAAACAATGGTCCCCGCTGGCGGCCATCTTGGATGAGGTGCAGACTTGTCAGACATGATTTTTTAAGGAGACCATTAAAGGCCTATTGTGACCAAGTTTGATTCCAACTGACTTAGTAGTTTCAGAGAAGAATGTCTTTGAATGTGTTTTTCCCATAGGGTCCAATGTTAAAGTATGTCCCCCGCTGGTGGCCATCTTGGAATACATGCGGAATTACCAGACGCATTCTTTGATAGGTACCGACTATGGAGAGTTGTCACAAAGTATGGTTCCAATTGGGCAAGTAGATTCAGTAGTTTCTACGGTTAATTTAAAAAAATCGGCCCGGTTTCCCTCTTATAATATAGTTTACACATATTTCTTATATTGTGAGGAAAACATGAAGCACAATACTTTTTTTTAAAGATTCAGTGTTCTGGTTTGGTTTCCATGTCAACTGAAAGCTCTACATCCATTACAACCAATTTCAGACTAACATTCAAAAAAAATTGGGGCAGGCATTCCTTTTATAATTCGAGCAATATGTCTTGCTGAAATCAAAGCAATTCAAATCCCCTTTAAAAAAACAAAAGATTTGGCAGGGGTTCCCCTTATAATATAGTTTATACATATTTCTACAATTTTGAAGACCAGATGCTCCCGGGAGTCTGTATTGCTCAACTGGCCTTCAGTTGCAACAATCAAGCTTACGTTGAAAGTTGTTCAGTTGAACTTCGGTCCTTCAAACTTTGGTAGCTGGAACACCACCAATATCTTGAACTGTATGTAAAGTCTGATCATGTTTTACTATATTTCTTTGTTTGGCTTTTTTGACAAAAAGCGTTCTTGCTAAGGACCACTTTCGACACCAGTTATGTAGTCTAAACATCATTTGTAAATGGCAGGCAATGACAATTTTCAACATCAGTTTTGAAGTCGCAACATTAATATCTATTTGGAAATCAAATTTCATTGAAATTGGACAATCTTGAATTTTCCCTCCTTTTTTGCGGCCATTTTGAAAATGGCGTTCAACAAACAATTTTCAACATCAGTTTTTGAAGTCGCAACATCAATATCTATTTGGAAACCAAATTTCATTGAAATAGGACAATGTTGAAATTTTCCGACCATTTTTGGCGGCCATTTTAAAAATGGCATTCAACGAACAATTTTTAACATCGGTTTTGAAGTTGCGACACCAATACCTATTTGGAAACCAAATTTCATTGAAATCGGACAACGTTGAATTTCCCCTCCTTTCTTGGCGCCCATTTTGAAAATGGCGGTCAACGAGCGATTTTCAACACCCCTTTAATAAAATATGAAAAATTTTGAAAATTCTATGAAAAAAGGGCAATAACTCCTACAAGGGTTTTTTGGATTTTCTCCAAAATTTCAGGGTGGGTAGATTTTGATATGCTGAACATTTTTGCAATTGAAAGTTGACTTCTATCTGTTATAGTTTCTTTGATAAAAAATAAAATCTATTAATATTTTGAAAATAATTTCGGAAAAAGGGCAATAACTCAAAATGGGTGATCAGATTTTCTTCCAAATCACAGGGCAGGTAGATCTTGTCATGAGGATCACTTTACGGATACCCCATATCAGATTTTTGATATCTGTAACGGTTTTTGAGTTATTTGCAAAATACAGCAATTTACTCCATGTGCTATTTTTAGTAACGGCATCCATGTTGTTTGGTCCTCGGACTCATCGGATACAATTTTGAAAAGGATACCCTGGTGATGATTCAGGCCAAATTTGGTTAAAATTGGTTCAGTGGTCTCAGAGAAGAAGATTTTTGAAAAAGTTTACGACGGACGCCAAGTGATGGCTATAGCTCACACCCTTCGGTCAGGTGAGCGAAAAAGGGATATAACTCCCACAAAAAAATTCGACAAGGACTCATTTTGGAATTAATTTGAGGGATCCTCGAACTCAGCTACTGTATAAATTTTATCCAAATCCAATGAGAAATAAACTTGCTCCAGCTCTTACAAGGCGGGCGGATGGACGGCATTACCATATCCCCACATCGCCTTCCGGCGGGGATAATAATGCACTTGAACCACACAGAAAAAGCACTTGAACCACACAGATTCCTTTGTATCATTAATTTTAAAATGAATCGGCAGAAGAGATTTCTACGGTTCCTCTCGTTGTGCATGATTTCTGTACAGTAAATGTATCATTATGTATTTGTATGTGACTATTTGAATGAATATCTTTAAGCCTATATAGTAAACGCGACAAATAATCAGTACCATCCGATTTGAATGAAGGAAAAAAAATAACGGTTTTGTCCGCAGTTCAATCTTTTATAATAGTTAGACCTGTCCAGTGTTAATTGGAATTTTATTTTGTTCAATATAGTATTAGCAGAAATAGATAAGACGGGTCATAAATCGAGTAAAATGCACGACGGTGATTAAATGACACCACATATTGTTATTGTCTATGTACACGAACAATGGCGATAACAAAACTTGCTATCTCCTTTCTCCTTAAATGATCAACAACCCAAATGAGAAATTCAAAAACTGAACATGTACCCGAACAGTTCATCAAATGGCATATCTAGAAATACGAATTGCCACACTTTGTTCAAGAACTTGTATTAGAACGGAAAGTTTAAGCTTTAATAAGCTGCTTTTTTAAGCATTATAATAAAACAGTGTTGCGCAATGGCTACAAAGTGATGCACAAATTAAATATGTGGGTGTGGAAAGCCATGATTAAAAGATAAAAATATGTCGAAAACAAAAATAATTATAAAACAACATTTCTGTAAATTTGTGCTTTTTATGCTCCCGAGACGATAAGTCGGGGTGCATATTGTTTTACCCCTGTCCGTCCGTCCGAGGGGGGTACATGGTTTGTCCGCGCAACTCCTCCTACGGTTTTTATACTGGAAAGCTTTTTTTTTCCCAGATCATTTGTACAAATATTAAAGATGTGCATGTGATAAGGATTTTGATTTTGGTGCATTTTTGTCAAAAATATACAGTGTTGAACTTAGTAAGTAGGGTACATTGTTTGTCCGCGCAACTCCTCCTACAGTTTTGATGCTACAGCTGTAGGAAGTTTTTATATTGCAGATCATTTTTTCCTATATTGAAAATGGGCATGTGGTAAGGATTTTTATTTAGTCAATTTTTGTCAGAGTTATACATTGTTGAACTTAATTTTTGGTGATTTCGTAATAGAGGGTACATAGTTTGTCCGCGCAACTCCTCCTACAGTTTTGATGCTAGGAAGTTTTTATTTTGCAGATCAGTTGTATTGATGTTGAACATATGCATGTGGTAAGGGTTTTAATTTTGATGAATTTTTGGAAAAATATACATTGTTGAACTAAGTCATCTATTGGGTGAATTATTAAGGATACACAGATTGTCCGCACAACTCCTCTTACAGTTTTGATGCTAGGAAGCTTTTATTTTGCAGTTCATTTGTACGTATATTGAAGATTTGCATGTGGTATGTATTTTGATTTCGGTTCGTTTTTAAAAAAATATACATTGTTAAACTTTTTATTTGCAATGTATATTTTTGGAAAAAAATGAACCGAATAAAAATGATTTAGTAATTTATCTCCTAGAGTAACATGTGTTTAGTGGGGGCATCATATGTGTCTTACAGACACAAATATCATTACTAAAAAATCCAAATTTGATTCAACCTTGCGCGGGGGCATTTTATCCTCTAGTTTTGTCTTAGGAAATTTGCCACAAGGAGTGCTTTTGTTTACTAATTTTTCGAGTACCTTGAATTTTATCTGATACAACTTGGGTTGAACATTGTACAGTTAGTTTCCCAAGTCGTTTCCGAAATCGGGTGCAGATATCAATTATTCGTGTATGAACATAAATAGGTCATGCACTATTTTTACTTTTCGATGAAATGGAGGGCTGGTTAAATGCCGTAACAGAGTAGCCCTTATTCCTTTTACTGCTGAATTGGAGTAGTCTTTTTCGCCTCTTGTTTGCAAACTGGCTTAAGAATAACACAGATTGTCATTTACTGATGCATCACCCGATTTCGCCATTTTCCTTTAACTATCCTGAAAATGCATTTCTTCTACTTAAATTCATTTCTTCATAATTTTTTGGCCACATCAATTTAATTAAGTGCTTGTAAGACCACTTTGGAAAAAAAATTATAGATTATCATCCAATGCTTTGAATGATAATCTAGGACCACTTTGAAAAAAGCCCTGGATTATCATCCAATGTCTTGAAAAACTAAGTTGTAGTCATGAGGCATTGATGTATTTTATTTTTTATGAAAACATGGCAAGACCTTAAATTTGTTTTACTTTTATACCTGGCTTTTGCTTGATATAATTTATTGACAAATACAAGACAAGGTCTGACCATGTTCTAAATCCTTAAGAACCTATTTAGTAAATGTTAAAAAATGGATAACAGGAAACACCTACAATGGCTGAAAATTTGCAAGGGAACTACACAAGAAAAACACGCAGAAGACAAACGTAGACAACGATAGGAACTGTGTGTGTTAGTAAAACTATTTCGTCCCTGCATAGGTTAGTAAAACTGTTTGTCCCTGCATAGGGTACTCGTCAGGTGGCTTAAGGCTACCATGAGAGTTTTTTCTCAATTATAAAAAAACCTGTCCTAGAGTTGATCCCGGCACATGAAAATGCAAATTATGGGAATAATATGCCATTTTCAATGCATTTTTTTATGTTTTGAAGGGTATTCGTCAATCAAACATTTTTAAAATTTGGACAAATCTTTTTAAAAGTTTTGCTGATAACACAAATAATGTGCGTTTTAACAATTTATCTCTGTAGTTTGCATGATGAAGTCAGTATGGTATATTTGCATGTTATAACCATTTATCGTTTAGGTGCATGATGAAGTCAGTATGGTATATTTGCATAATAAAAAAATTGAAAGCAAAATAAAAACAAGGGAGGCAATTTCAAAAATGTTTTAGCAAGAGATCACTACAAAACTTTTAATACTTTGTAATATGAAGAAATCAGCCCAATCACACCAAATTGTTTTGTTAAATTTTCCTAGATAGAGGTAAAATTGAAATAATAACATAAAACTAGAATACTGACAACATGGACAAAGTCAGAAAGGGCCCCGCCCCCTTGTGTGTCCCAAAAACCTGACTGCAGAATTTCATGGAAAATAAAATTTTCCTAAAAAAACAAAAGGGAGCTTCCTTTGATCACTGCCAATCTTGAGTATATCATATAAATCCCTGATGGGAATTTTATTTATTGTACGACGTACAGTTAACTCTCAAAATATGCACTTTTTCATATAAAAATGAAGTTTTTTCCAAAAAATCATTTTCAGATTTTTCACAAAAACGAAAGGGAGCTTTCTTTGGTAAATTTCAACCTTGAGTATCAAAATCATTAAAATCCCTGAAGGCAATCTTCAGTAGAGCTAATTCTCAAAATATGCACTTTTTCATATAAAAATGAAGTTTTTTTCCCAAAAATCATTTTCAGATTTTCCACAAAAACGAAAGTGAGCTTCCTTTGGTAAAGTTCAACCTTGAGTATCAAAATCATTAAAATCCCTGAAGGCACTCTTGAGTTATCGTACGACATAGAGCTAATTCTCAAAATATGCACTTTTTCATATAAAAATGAAGTGTTTTCCCAAAAATCATTTTCAGATTTTCCACAAAAAACGAAAGGGAGCTTCCTTTGGTAAATTTTAACCTTGAGTATCAAAATCATTAAAATCCCTGAAGGCAATCTTGAGTTACCATACGATATAGAGCTAAATCTCAAAATATGCACTTTTTCATATAAAAATTAAGTTTTTTCCCCAAAAA
>MJUU01000580.1:12751-24708 GCA_002080025.1 Modiolus philippinarum | reverse complement strand
GGGGGGGGGGGTAACTTAACATATAAATTGGTACGGAAGTGCGGACAGAAAAATTTAAATCAAACCTATTCATATATTTTGCCAAAGTGAAAAAGAATACCCTTTCGTATATTTAATAATATTTTGCAATCTATTTATATATATTAAGAACAGTTACATGCTTTCATCAAAACCATAAAACAAAAAATGCTTCTACAATTATATTTATGTATTCACTCGGTCCAGAAGTAGTGTCATGTCGAATAATGAATCTGTTTTCTTGTTCTTTTAGATACTCGTCTTCCGTCATCACCGCTGAATGATAGTTCTGGTTCAACAAGAACAGAAAACGGCCGTTAAAGTCTTCAAATTGATTTTTACTTCTATTAATTTTCTGTCTGTCTTTTTGAGCTTTTCTGTTCAAATTGTTTATTGTTTCACCCAGAACATTACGTTCCTCTGAATTCAATGTAAAATGACCATTTTCATAAGTTAAAAGATGCAGGATAGCTATATTCAACTGTTTTCTTTGGATGTTTGAATTCTCGTTGCATTCTCTGGATACCCAATGTCATTTTTGCTCCTAAAAGCAAACTCTTCAAATAGCTGTATTCCAGATAATGAATTGTCACTATGTGCTTCCTGGTATGACGTCTGACGTACTCTGCAGAAGATAGGATAAATTATTATATATATTAATTAATATTTATTTAGCAGAATACTTGTTTTGTTCTAAAATTACAGTATTCTTATTTGGTTTCCCTGGCAACTGAAAGATCCACCATCCATTACAACCCATAACAGAACACCATTCAAAAATAAATTTGGGCAGGGGTTCCCCTTATAATCAAGGTAATACGTATTGCTGAAATTAAAACATTCAGACCACATTTCAAATAAAAATTCAAAAATTTGGGCAGAGGTTTCCCTTAAAATCAATAGGGCCAATGTAAAAACTATGTTCAAGATGGTGGCCATCTTGGATGAGTTACGGACCTACCAGATACATTTTTGGATGGGACCACCTAAGAACAATTGTGGCTTAGTTTGGTTATAATTGAACTAGTAGTTTCTGAGAAGATCTTTGAATGTATTTTCCAAAGGGTCCAATTTTAATACTATGTTTCCGCTGGCGGCCATCTTAGATATAGCGCGAACCCAAAAAACTATATTTTTGTAAGGGAACACCCAAGGACTATTGTGACTAAGTTTGGCGCGAATTGGCTTAATAGTTTCAGAGAAGAAGATCTTTGAATGTGTTTTCCCATAGGGTCCAATGTTAAAACTGTTTCCCGCTGGCGGCCATCTTGGATATCGCGTGGACCTGAAAAACACCTTTTTTGTAAGGGACCACCAAAGGACTATTTTGGCCAAGTTTGGTGTCAATTGGCTCAGTAGTTTCAGAGAAGAAGATCTTTGAATGTGTTTTCCTAAAGGGTCCAATGTTAAAACTATGTTTCCCGCTGGCGGCCATCTTGGTTATTGCGCGGGCCTGAAAAACATCTTTTTTGTAAGGGACCACCAAGGGACTATTGTGGCCAAGTTTGGTGCCAATTGGCTCAGTAGTTGCAGAGGAGAAGATCTTTAAATGAAAAGTTTACGCCGGACGGACGGACGACGGACGCAAAGTGATGGCAAAAGCTCACTCTGGCATTAGCCAGGTGAGCTAACAAAGCTTAATTACTCTGAACAAAAAAGTTATCAATCAAGACCCAATCAAGATAGTTATACTTAAGATAGAAAAAAAAAGCTTATGATCTGAAACTACACGACATTTTGCTAAAATTCCTTTTATTTATCGGCTTTACACTGGAGTTCACACTGTGAGTGCCTTTGTTTTGAATGTTGCGATTTCTATTCCTTTGCTTTGTATCTGTCTCAAGTCATTGTTTTCTGTGTCTAACGTCATTGTTTTCTGTGTTTACGTTTTGGCAATGTCTTTGGACTTCGATTTTTGTAAAATTCACTCCATTGTTCCGTCGGTATTCTACTGCCGTTCTTTCTGCAGAGCATTTTCTGAGATATTGTATAAAGTCGATTTTTTTTAAATATTTTGGCGGACATCTTGAAAACAGCGCAATTTTGAATTGTTTGCACAGAATCCGTGGTATTATCATTTCGACCATCTCTATCAAGTTTAATGAAAATCTGTCGATGCGTCTGTGAGATTAACTCTGAACTTTCTGCTTACCTATCCTTTGACAATGTTGGATTTTCATTAAGAAGATTAACTAGAGTTGATTTGTGTTGTATTCCATGACCTGGTACCATTAATGTTCCTTTTGTGGATTTTTAGCCGAGTTGCGACGAAGTCGAACTCGCCTTATAATTTGATGAATGGTGTCTGGGCGTCCGGCTGTCCGGGCGTCCGGGCGTCAACTTTTGGATTCGCATGATATCTTGAGAACCTTATGTCATATCTAAATGAAACTTTGCACAAACATGAGTTATGAATAGAGGAAGATCCCTATTGATTTTGAGGTTTGTGCCACAAAGGTCAAGGTCACAAATTCTAAAAATAGAACAAAAATTTGACTTATTCGTTTCCATGCACAATATCTCCAGAACCACATTACACATCCAAATGAAACTTGGCATAGACATGAGTTATGATTAGAGGCGGAACCCTATTGATTTTGAGGTCTGTACAACAAAGGTCAAGGTCACAACTTCTAAAAATGTAACAAAAATTAAACATTTCAATAAAACCTAAAATCACATGTATTATTTGATAACAAAAATAGCTAAAAAAAATTATTGTTCATACAAAAGTAGTTTTTTATATTGCTAGAACATGTAAATTCATTTTATAGTTCTAATTATGTTCACCAACACACTTTTTTGGGGTGTCAATAACTTAAAAATTAGATAGAATGAAAAAAGTCAGAATTTAAAAAAGGGAGGCAATAAAACTAAGGGAGGTAATTAATTTAATATGAAGAAGTGTTGAATATTACTAAAAGTTTTTTTTTGCAATAGAATCTTAGATGAAAAAAAAACATTTGTGTATTTTGATTTTTTGTAAATTATTGATTTCAGCAATACATATTACCTGAAGTATAAGGGGAACCCCTGCTCAAATTTTTTTTTGAATGGTGGTCTGAAATGGGTTGTAATGGATAGTGGAGCTTTCAGTTTCAATGGAAACCAAACCAGAACACTGAATCTTTGAAAAAAAGTATTCTGCTACATATGTTCCGTCACAATATAAATTAGATTATAAGGGGCACCCCTGCCAATTTTTTTTTATGAAAGGGGGACTCGGAATGTTTTGATTTCAGCAATACATATTACCTGGATTATAAGGGGAACCCCTGCCCAAATATTTTTTTAATGGTGGTCTGAAATGTGTTTTAATGGATAGTGGACCTTTCAGTTGTCATGGAAACCAAACCAGAAGATTGAATCTTAGAAAAACAGTATTCTGCTACATATTTTTCTTCGCAATTTTAGATATTTGTATAAACTAGATTACAAGGGAACCCCTGCCAAATCTTTATTTTGAAAGGTGGACTTTGAATGTTTTAAAACTGATTTCAGCCATATGTATAACCTGGATTATAAGGGGAACCCCTGCCCAAAATTTTTTTGGATGGTGGTCTGAAATGGGTTGTAATGGATAGTGGAGCTTTTAGTTGCCATGGAAACCAAACCAGAATGCTGAATCTTTTTAAAAAAAATTCTGCTTCACAATTTCAGAATTACGTATAAACTAGATTATAAGGGGAACCCCTGCCTTTTTTTTTTTGAAAAAGGGGGGGGGGCGTGGAATGTTTTAATTTCAGCAATATGTATGGAACCTGGATTATAAGGGGAACCCCTGCCCAAATTTTTTTGAGAGGTGGTCTGAAATAAGTTGCAATGGATAGTGGAGATTTTGGTTGCTATGTATACCAAACTAGAAAACTGAAATTATGAGAAAAAAGGTATTCTGATTCACACTTTCAATTTCAGCAATAATAAAATTAAAAACTAGATTTTAAGGGAGAACCCCTGCCCAAAGTTTTTTTTTTTTTTTTTTTGGAAAGGAACTTGGAATGTTTTGACTTTTAGTCAAGTTAGGACAAAGTCAAACTTCCTCAAAAGTTCCATTATAAATCTCTGATTGAAATAAAAAGAATTTATATGCTGATATGCAACTATTTGCCTATCCGATGATGTACTTATGAAAATAACAAATGTTCGCAACTCGGCTTTCGCACCTCTGGCGCGTTTTCTGATTTTTTGCTATTTAAAATATGGAAAAAGGTTCTCTATAAAAACATGAATTAAAATAATTATTGATATAAAAGTTACTTGAGAGAATTATCATCAGATACAGACTGTTCAAGGGATAAGCTATATGGACTAACACTGAGCTACAAGCCGTAGGCGAGTGTATCATTGATGTGTCTGGCCATATTGCTAGACCAAAGACAGATGGTCTATTGATATCTTGACAATTAGTTCTTCATAATCAACTAATGTGTTTATTTTGTTGAAGTACATTTACACTATTTTATATACTTATGTAATCGATGTCCATCTTACAAAGATTTGCACAATGCGTCAAACCACAAATGCAGAATAAATTCAACATATAAAAGCAATTTAAAATTGTTTACATTGAATCATCAACAGTTGCATACTAAAAGTTTCGGCTTTATAAAACTGTTACATTTTGCACTTTAATTGTCTTTGAAATAAATGTATTGCCACAATTAGTCAATCGGAGTGTTTAACAATTTAAGTTTCGAGTTCGTTAATTCAGTGTTTATTTAGATTCGAGCATAAAACATGGCCATTAAAATTTCAATTTAAAAGTTGTAAAAATAGTACTTGGTAGTTATTTGTTCTTCATCAAAGGTATCAACAGCTTGCACCAAGCTTTGCATCATATCATTTTGATCCAGCAACTGCTGCCTGGAGACTTCAGTAGAGACGCCATCACTGTGCATGTCTTCTGTGAAAAAAGATGTATACATATAGCATGCGTATTTTAAAGATTCATAAACTGTAGTTGATTATAAGTGTACTTTTTTATAAACGTATTCCGGGAAGTATTTTTAATGTTGATTTTTTTATATCAACCATCTTTTTTCAGTTTGATAACAGTGGAACAATATTATTATTTATCTTCTGAATAACTGAATACCAACATTACTGTCAATTTAGTTTCTGAAGATTGGCATTTCGACAGCTTAAGTCTCTTCAGTGCAGATCAATTTAAGTTTATCCAAAACTTTGGAAAAACCATTAACTGAGAGATGTGTATACAAGCTGATACAGAACAATTAACCTTCAGGATCTAAATGGGAAGCCAAAATCAACTAAGGACAGAGCTTTGCAAAAGAGGGAACTCCTTCGATATAAACTATATTTAAATAATTTTTATATTGCAAGTTTCAAAAGTAGTAAACTTACTCTCACAAAAATTGGAGTCATCGTTGTCATTGTCATCATCACCAGAGTCCTCGTTACATTCATCTCTATTTAAAGCGTCTCCTGATAGGTCTTTAAACAGTTTGTTGTGTTCACATGATTTAAAAGGAAAATAAAACCATGCATTACTTGGATCATCAGGTACATCTGGCCTGTCAATGTCATCAATACCGATAAAAAACCTAAGAGACATTCCAAGTTCTCTTGCAAGTTCTCTAGCCTTTTCCATTCCCCTTTTCCATGCATCTATCTCTTCACCTTGAATAGGGTAATCCAGTAACGTACATACTAAACCCTGTGGAAATTGTGTGTGCCAGACATTGTGCGCTTTTGCGAACTGCGGAGTCCTGTCACGTGTCTCAATTTGGTTTAAACGTATCATATGCCTTACATTTCTAAACATCTGCCCGTATGAATAGGTGTGTTGATTTCCCACAAATTGTCAAATTTTGGAAAAAAAATTCTCCGCAACAGTCGGAACCTGTTCTGTTTAAGTGACATTTTAGATCTGAAAAATCATCCCGAAAATAGCAAATCAAAACGACAGCAAAATGTTTTGAAATAAGTACGTCTGTGTATGTCTCTCTGCTTAAAAAGTTGGAAGTCAGAGCAAATTCAGGGTGCAGATAAGTAAAATTCCTCCATATTCCAAAGAAATGACTGACAAATCCAGCATGTTCAATCCGGTCACTGAAGGATGCAATTAGACTGAAAAATATTTCTATATAATGGTAAACTAAATTAAGGAAAACCTTGGTTCCTTTATTTGATGGGTCTGGGTCCTCATCATGCTGTCCATTAATGATATGCTGTAGACAATCTTGCACTTGTATGAATGTTATCTCTTGGGCAACTCTCCAGTTTTGTCTATCTCTATCTCGACGGATGTGATTTCTTGTCAAGCCGTGTTGAAGTTGTGGAAAGCGTTGGTATACTTATTCAAGATGGTTCATATGGACTAGTAATACGGGTCCCATGTATAGCATTCTACTTGAATGATCTAAATGATTTACAATTTTCTTATGGTTATGAATTATATCCTTTCTCCAACCTCTCGAATGATATTCTTTCCGTCATCATTTGGATCAGCTTCTTTTTATTTGGATCAGCTTCTTTTCGAGCTGATAGAAAAAGACCTAAATTCTCATCTATCGGCCTGAAACGTTCACCGGCACTGCACATTATTAACTGGAGCTGAAGTTTTCGTCTACGACTGTCTTCATCAGAGCTATGACCTATTAGCGGACCAAGTAAAGGTTCTAGATTCTCTTGATATATCTGTGTAACATTCTGTCACTGTGTATAAACACTATGATGAGTAAATCGGTTGCAAGTCGGCATTAACAAAGCAACGAGCCGTGGAACTTTTTCTTGCAGAGGATTTATTAACATAACTCGAGCATTTTTACCAATCTTATTTTCTCAAAAATGATTGACAAATCGGTCATGTGCGTCATTATCATCCCCGACCATGATAAGATGGTCTTCAAGACATTTATGATCCTTTGGATTGTCAGTGTTAGGGCCACAAAATCCAAGCAGCTCATCTCTTTCCTGGTTATAGTGTACTGCACCAATAAAAGCAGTTTCATCTTCAGCTAACATGGCTGGACCCTTTTATATACCGTATGCTTCCATTATATCCTTAATGAGCACAAAATATTGTTTCATATTGCTCATGAATGCCTGGTTTCATTTCAATTGTTTTTAATTTTCTCCAACGATAAATAGTATTTAGGTTTGGTCCCTCTAAGTTGATGGAAACGAAATTTGCTATTTTTGGACCACCCATAATTAAAAGGGCTTCACAAAATTTGCTAGTTGATGGTTCATATCTTCTACCCGTAGGTCCGGCAAAATGAAAATTTCGAGCTACAGACTGCAATGTGTCCAAGAATACATTTTTGTCCTTGAGTAAACCTTTTCCTGAGCTTTGTTAAGTTTGTGACAAATTGCTTTCATATCCCCTCTACGACTGAATTCTTCAAGTTTTTCAGTTAAAGTTCTTGTTCTGACTTTCAGTCTGACATTTTTACTTTTTAAGAAAAACACTTGGCTGCGAGCATGTTCTAAGGAAACATTTTTTTCTCTCAATTTATCAACTTGCTCAGGTATTGTAAGATAGTTAAAACGAACTTTTGCTGGATTTCCTTTTCCTACCTCATCTAGTTTTTCATGTCTTCGTAACAATCTTTTCTTAAATGATTTTAGATTAGGAATATCTCTACAGGCAATACATGTATTACCTGATCCATTTTTTTACAATTCCTTGGCAATTCACATGATTAAAGACTCCTGTATACTCTTTAGTGTCGGTATTTTTAATGGTTTTTACTTTCATAAACGGAAGACGGTACCAACTTGGTGTGTTACTATCTACACCAATCTTTGAATCATCTAATAAAAGCTTTGAATTGACTGTTACCTCCTGCGCTGTTCCTTTAAAATAAATAATTTTGTCCTTATAGAAGCCTTCACATACTGTTCCTTGTCATAAGGTACTGCTTTCACATGATTTGCTGGTCTTCTTCTGGAAATATGAGGAGATATCTTTTGTCTGATGAACCTGTAATTTTGATGCTTTATCCTGGTGGTCCTTGCTTTGTCCATGTTCTATAGCTCGATGAATCGGGTCTCCTCTGGCTGCTAGACGAATGTCTATATTACAGCATCTGCAGTGGGCTGTATCTTTTCTCAAGAGAAAAACACCTTGTCCACAATTGGTCTCGATCGTCTTGAATATCTTCTTCATTGTTTTATCGTCAGGTTCCAAAAAATCATCAATCTTAGCAGAATGACCACGGGATGTTATGTGAAACTTCACATTTTGCAAATTCTTTGAATATATCTGTCTTGCATAAACCACAGTGGAACATTAATTCTGTGTCCTTCTTAAAAATGATTATTTGGAATTTGACTCCTGCGCGGTTTCCATCTTGTCAGCCATTGCCTTCAATACCACAAGTTCTTTATGAATATGAATAGTTTTAAAATTAGTATGCATATATACAGGTGCAATAACGAAATAATTTTTAAATATGTTTAAAACAAAGTCGTATATTGTTTCTATAGATATTTTACCTGCAAAGAAGTCTCATCCTCATTATCAAGATCACAAAGTCATTTTTTTTTGTAAAACGTTAAGGAACCAATCACGAAGTGAAAAAATTTCTTACACCAGGTCATATCTTAAAATATTTCAACCTTATGTAACAATGGCTGCATCCTTTTGCTTCGTCAATGATTCTCCTCTTGATTTAATTATTTAATATATAAAGGCAAAAATTATCAGCTGTGAAACCATGATGTGAAAACATGTGATAAAGTACGAAACAAGAACAAATTATAGAATGCATCAACCGTACATGTACGTACACCATAACTAAATTTAAACAATTTTTCATATTGGCAGTATTTGTCATTGCACAATATCATGTTCTTCTTTCATAATTGATGATGTTGTTATACCAAATCTATTTAGAAGTTTTTCAATTGAAATTTCATATGAAGGCTTGATATCATAGTCAACGGAATGTCCTAAGCTAGCTGTCAGTAACTGCGAGCATTTGTCCGGACAGTACCTGTGTGTATTGTCTTCATGTTTTATGTACTTCATTGTAATGGAACTCGTCTTGATAAGTTGGACTTTTTTCTAGTTCGATTTTTACTGCGAGTCTTTTTGTGTATTTATTTTTAGCCATTCACCACACATAGGGGGAGGGTTTGCATCCAAGAAAACGAGTTTAACCCCACTGCAATTTTTACGCCTGTCCCAAGTCAGGAATATGTTGGTCTTTGGCTTGTTCCTGTCTTCTTATAAAATTTTAGTTTCTTGATATTTGGGCTATTGGATGTGGTTTGTTTCCATTGATTTATTCACTTTTTTACCTTCCGGGGCCATTTAGGGCTTACTATATTGTGTGAGGTTCCTCACTGTGTTGAAGACCATATGGTGACCCCTAGATGTTTTGTTTTGGGTCGTTTTAACCTGGATATGGGATGTTGTCTCCTTGACATTTACCCCATTTCCTTTCTTTTTCGTAGTTTTAAAAATGGTTTGAATATGGAATAAAAAAAAACAAAAAACGTTGCACTCAAAATTAAATAATTTTTTGCCTAAAATTACATTTTACCTTGAAAGTCATCACTTTTTCTTTCCTCACAGTTTCTGTCATCTGGATTTTTTTGAACGTCATTGCTGCAAACATTTTCTCCATCCAGATTAGGAGATTCGTTTCCTAAATGTAAAAGACGTTCTGTGAGAAATTCAGTCACAAAGTAAATTCTTAATATGTACAATGTATATATTAATAAGAACAAAATTTGCATTCATAGTTGTTACAGCAAAATTCGAAACACTTGCGCGTTTCATAAATCAAACAATGTGCACGATCTGGGCGTTATCCGTCAATCAATCGTACGCCGATCATATGCAATTTAATTGACATTCACCTATCGAATAAAAGGCGTTAATGATCGTTAATCTGTACGTCAATCAATTATCTGTTTTAAAGGGAAAATTCGCAAGAAATAAAACTAGAGGCTCAGACACTGAGCCTGTATCGCTCACCTGACAAAATGCTGAACAGCTGGATTGTTCAATGTTCTGTATGGTGGCCATGTTCCACTAGGGCCAAAATAAACTTTGTTCTGTGCTGGCGGCAATGTTTTTCATTGGATCAGAACAAAATAAGCAATCTTTGTTAAGGACCTTCAGTTCATCATTCCTGTAATGTTTGGTTGAATTTGCTTCAGCGGTTTCAGAGGAGAAGAAGAAAATGTAAATTTTCCCATAGGGTCCAACGTTAAACCTTAGTTCCGCGCTGGGAGCCATGTATTTTATTGGATGGAAACGAAATGAGCAACCTTTGTAAAGGACATTCCATACATCATTCCTGTAAAGTTTGGTTGAATTTGCTTTAGTGGTTTCAGAGATGAAGATGAAAATGTGAATTTCCCATAGGGCCAATGTTAAACTATGTTCCATGCTTGCGGCCATTTTTTATATCGGTTCGGAACGAAATGAGCAATCTTAGTTAAGGACCTTCCATACATCATTCCTGTAAAGTTTGGTTGAATTTGCTTCAGCGGTTTCAGAGGAGAAGATGAAAATGTGAAAAGTTAACAGACGACGGACGGACGGACGACGGACGCCAAGTGATGGCAATAGCTCACACTGACCCTTCGGGTCAGGTGAGCTAAAAATGATATTTTCCTGTTTAATAAACGTAGACATGTATATTATTGTTTTATTCAAATAGATAAGTCCATGCATCGTTAAAAGTCCCTTTTTTAGTTCAATGTTAAACCAATGGGAATTTTGTGTAAAACTCCCAGCCTTAACGGCTTGTTGGTTTATTCCAAAAAAATATCTGCAAATTATTGATGTAATTGCCCATGCAAAGCTACCATTATTTTATGCTGGTATCAACAAATTTAATAATTTTGGAGAAAAAATCTTGAAAATATTGTGTTAGTTTGATGTTTTCTGGGACAAAAATGCAGTCTGTTCGAATGATTTGCCGTTTTTTATATTGATTATCATTAATAACTCATTCATTTGTTTATAAAACTTGCAACGAATGGTAGCTTTGTATGCATAAATGAAACAGTTATCAGCAAACGAAGTTTGGTGAAGAACAAACACGCCGTTAACGCTGGGGGTTTTACATAAAATTTCCATAGATTTAACATTGAACTCAAAAAGGGAACTTTAACCTTAAGGTGGCGCTCATTCGTCACATTTTTAATTTGTGTCAGATTTCGGAACTCCTCTGATTTTCTCCATTCAATAGCTTAAACGTATTTGAATACGGACCCCCACATTTTATTTTATGAATGTCTTCTATAGATCAAATTAAGACACCTGACGAGTTTTCATAAAATTAAGCAATAACAGCACATTATTTTAATACCCAAGGGCGTCTATCGTAGATTTGACGGTCAAAATGCAGTTTATAGGCGACGCGTAGTCAAATCAAGATTGACGCCCTCTGGTATTCAAATAATGTACTGTTATTGCGATTCTATTTCATGTTCTATTTTTAAATCGTTAATTTGTAACAATATTAGAAACCAGACTAAACAGGGAACTTACTTTGTCCCAGGTGTGTAGATGGTTGAATTGACAGCCAGTTTTGACCAATCGAAACCTTCGTTATATAAATGTTGCATTAGAATTCTTGATATGACTTCCAAGCTTTTAAACAAACAAAAAAAACAGTCATAATGTTAAATTAAGGAAAAATCCAGAGAACTCCATCTTCAGTCAAATTTTTGATGTCTTGTAGCTCGGTTATAAGCACACGGACCAATATATTTCTTTTTACCATTTCATTTAGTTTTCAATGCCGAATAGGTTTCAAAAAATTATCGGTGTTAACAACAACAGGAGTGAGTCTCCTGTTTTATTTGTTCAAATGACGGTTAATCGTGGAAAAAACATTGTCTTTGCATGTAACGTACGCAGTTTGTATACATCAACCGACCGCTTTATAAATATTTCATGCACCAAGGGCATTTTTGTCGAGGAAGAACGGCAATACGTTCATTCATTT
>MJUU01000580.1:0-11525 GCA_002080025.1 Modiolus philippinarum | reverse complement strand
ATTTTTGTAAAATTGTAAAATTCAAAATATTTGCGTCACAAGTTAACTTCAAGACCAGCTGCACACAACCTTATTACATTAATTTTTACTTAAACCTGAATCCCGGAACCTGTATACTGTCATGCCATAATTTTGGATAATTCCCTTAATGTTTATTTACGTACAAGTATATGTTTGCTCCTTTAAAAATGACACTCGGAAATCCGACCAGTGGGGTAAAAGGATTTTCTCAACTGAAATGCATTGAGACAAAAAAAAATGCATTGCAATAAAAAAAATAACAGAACCAAAAAAAAAATAAATAAATAGAAAATAAAACAAAAAAAATAAACATCCGCCGTTTCAGAGACATTTAAAAATGTTTTTGGTCGTTTGAAGTACATATATACCCACAAATTAGAGAATTATTTTTGGGTCCTGTGTTGCATGTGTTTAAATGTTGTACTTTTGATTGACTGGACACTGAGACATTAAATTCACAAAAAAATTAGTAAATATTGAAATTCTATTATGCAAAGTACATTAATAAATTGAACTGAATTGTCAGATCTTTTCACATTATATTGATAGCCGTTTTCCCAAAACTAACACAAATATAATCCCTTTATTTTGTTATTATTGTCATGTTTTGTGTGGGAGAGAAACACATCTCATTTCTGATATATATATATATAATGTCTCAGTATTCTATGGATTGTGTAAATCGAGTAGGACGGCTACCCAGCTAACACAAACCATTTTCGAAACATTTTATTCTAAGTGTATTGGCGGTTCGTCAAAACATTTTATTGAAACGTTATTAAAATGTTTTGAAAACGTTTTAACTTTTTTAAAAACATTTCGAAAACATTTTAAAAACGTTTTGACAAAATTCGCTGAAAAACTATTTTTCAAACTTTAATAAGAACATTTTTATAATGTTTTATAAACATTTTAACATAACATTTTAAAGTTATTTTCGTTAACATTTTTTCACAGCATACTTAAAACATTTTAAAATCGTCACACCAGAACATTGTTTCAGACATTTTTAATAACATTTTGCCAAACATTTTTAAGACATCTTGAAAATATGTTTTTATTCTGTTACACTGCTACATAACAACGAAACGTTATAAATCCATAGGCACTTGATGTTTCCGTTATGTAGAAGTAAAACATTTTCATAAAACATTTTTAAATATTTTTACAGCTTTCGAATTACCAGTAACCGATCGCACAATAGGTTTGGATGGCATGTTAACGATAAGATTTTATAATTTAAAGACACTTTTTGTACCTTTCTTAAATGTTTGGACCTAAACATTTCAAGGAAACATTCTTAAAACATTACAAACATTTTTTTTTAATCTAATCAAAATAGAACATGCTGATGGAACATTGCTTATATGTTTTATTTGGGTAAGTGGCACAACATTTTTGCAAAACATTTTTAAAACATGGTGCAAATATGTTTTGATCAAATAAGCATTCAAACATTGCCAGTAAGTTTTTTTAAACGATAAATATGATAAAAACTAATCTGTTAAAAAGTGTATTAATTGTATGGTTTGTAATATGTGTTTATA
Source organism: Modiolus philippinarum (assembly GCA_002080025.1). Lineage (NCBI taxonomy): Eukaryota > Metazoa > Mollusca > Bivalvia > Mytilida > Modiolidae > Modiolus > Modiolus philippinarum. Next base: position 9,957 of record MJUU01000580.1, on the reverse strand, counting down.
TCATATAATAAATTTATTTTTGGTATTGAATACCAGGGACGTATATTTGAATATTTCAATATATGTCCTTGTGAAAACATTAAAAAACGTGTATATATTTTTTGGACAATCAACCCATTAAAACAACTGAAATGCAAAAAAAAAGATTTGCATTTAATTGGACTAAAATTTAATACATGTACCAATTAATTATTCAATATATTATAATGTCTACATTTTCTGAAGCGGGTATAAAATTGACTGATAACAGTAACAATTTTAAACAGCATGTAATCGATGATAAACATGTAGTTTAAGTGAAAACAGATGTTTATCTCGAATAACAAGAAATGGACATTGTCCTTGCATACCCGAAAATGCATGATTATGGAAGATTTACTACATGTTCGGTCGATGCTATTAAAAAAAATCTGCGTACGAAATCAATTTTTTTACTTTACAACATCGTTGAATGAATGACGGTTTACTATAATTATTTAGAGGAGGATAGTTTCTGTGAACATTTTTTCTCGGATTATGTGCATATCAAACAGTTACTTCTTTTCATTCAACAATGCGCGTGGAGAGCACGAGCTTGCTATAGAAATTGATATGAACCAATAACAGTTTTTATTTCATTCAAGCAATAGTTCGGAATTGTTTTCATAAATAGGAGGCATAGCCTTTACTGGAATAAATTTTATTGAATTTATTATTTGACTTTATATATTACATTTGTATATTACTGAGTAAAATATCATTACTGCCAATGTTTTAATAATTTCTTAATAATAACACCTGTTCAGATTTGGTGTGAAAAAATATGCAAAAAACAACAACAACAAACAAAAAAAAAACAAAAAAAAACAACAACAACAACAAAAAAGAAAAAAAAACAAATTTGTATATAGCATATGAAAACTTCATACAACGCAGGCCAATTTTTCTAAAATATGCAAAGATTCTTATTTGTTAATACATTTTGAACTTGCATATGTTTGTAGTTTGACTGACGTACAGATATCACGCCCTGTTTAATCGATTTGTTCAGAACTTGTAAATTGCCTACGACGGACGCACGTTTGATTGACAGATAATACCTGGTTCGTGCACATTGTTTGTTGAGGCCGATTATAGAAACCCGCAGGTGTTTCGAATTTTGCTGTACTAGCCCTTCTTTTTAGTATTTTATTTCATATATTTTGAAAGTGTACTTATAAAGTCCTGAACACGTGGGCTAAAATGGATAAAAATATTATACATGTATATATTGATTATGCTGATCTGAATATTGACATAAAACACTTATTTTTACTGATTTAAAAAATGTATTAATTCATTATAAAAACAAGTGAAGGATTGTTCAGACAATATCACATGACTGCTACAGTGATAACTGCATTTCATTCAATAAATACTTTCAGCATGTTCAATACTTTCAACTTTGTATTTTCAGTTAAAAATTATTAATGTAATAATATATTCCATTCGGTAATTAATTCATCTATGATTTATACTTTCATACAAAAAATTGTCAAAAACATTTCGGCTCTCTCCGCTTGGCAATTTTCATACTATTTTTGGGATCTAAACACCCTTTCAAAAATCATTGATCCAACCTTGTGTGCCCTTGCAATTTATCTAAGCACATAAAGGTATCAAAATCGTTTAACATTTAAGTTAAAAAGTGGCTATTAATTTTATAATGACAATAATAACATTTAATTTACCTATATATTCCATGTTTGAACTATCTTCAGTTTCTAGTCTTTGGCATAGCTTAGATGTTGCAGAATTTGAATCTAAGTCGTTTGCACAGAAAATACTTGATGAAATTTCTATTTGTTCTGAAGTAAAGAAAATGCTACTTTCTCCACATTCAATTTTTACTGTATTTTATTGCATCAATAATTATTCTCTCTTATCAAAACATCTGATGTCCAAATATTTAATTATTTTGGAAGTGACAGATACAATGTAGCAACTCATAGTCATTAGGCAGAAAGTGGAATGAGCGATGTGTTATTCACAAATTATTTTTTTTTATACATGCATCTTATTTGTTACATATAATTTTATTATTTTTGTAAACTTTCATCTTTGCTGGTGTCTGCTTGCTTAAAGTGGAAACATATAGACTGCTTAAAAGTCTTGTTTATAGGCTGCCATAGTTTCTGTCCCCGTTTTCAAGACAGGAATTTACTATAGATTTGTATAGAACAGCAAAAATTTACAGACAATTACACTTAATAAAAATGCGACTGATTTCAGTACATGAATAAGTAACAGTAAAACTCGAAATGGACTTTGTTTCATGTTTTGTATATGTCTCTATATATTGGGCAGGTCATTTATAAACAAACAACATGTTCCGTTTGCTTGGTACAAAAAGATAAAAAATGTAAAGATATACGTTAAGCATTATGGAAAAATTAACATAGAAAGTATATTTTAAATATCCAAACTATTTCTTAAAAATTATGTACCTTTATCTTCCGTTATTGAACTACTTTCATCACTTTCAACTTTCGTCTTCTTTGCTTTATTATTTTCCTGAAGATCATCTGAGACTCGAATATGTTTAACAGTCGCAATATTCACACCGATATTTACCCTCAAATCCTTCGCTTTCGTTGCAATTTGCACATTTACCCCTGTCAACGCCACGAATGTCCTTCGTTTTTATATAAAATCGTTAAAGTAACTTCGTACACACTTAAAATTATTATATAAACTGGATGATCCTGCTGGATGACTTACAGAAAATGTACAGCATTTACAAAATTAGGAGAGAATGCATAATTGTTTAAAAACTGTCCTTGACTAATTGATTTATAGCAGAAAGATACCACAGGAATCTGTGAAAGGTTATCTAATTGAAACTCAGCATGAGCTGTTTGGTAATCCAATTCACATATAATAATAATCACATAAACAAACCATTTGTCTTCCTGTACATTGTAAAGATCATGAATGAGGATAATGTCTGAAGATTAATTGTACGGTCACATATTGGATGTTGAAATTTGCAACCTATTAGAAGGTATTGATATATTTCGTCTGATATTTCTTACCCTTATCATATATTTCAAACCTACAAAAACAGACCCTTTTGGGCCGCACATCCGTACCTACCTTTATATAGGAGGTTACCCACCCACCCACCCACCCCCACCCCCTCCCCCGTGTCATAAGCAAGGGACAACGACGCATTTAAAAGATTATTTGCAATTGTANCCCCCTTTCTTGCAAACTCGCCCCCATTCATGATTGTGATCAAACTCGCCCCATCAATGTTTGGTCAACTCGCCCCACCAACGTCTGGTCAATTCGCCCCACCAACGTCTGGTCAACTCGACCCCCTCAGTGAATTAAGCAAATGGACATCCAACTATTATATGTCGTGTCATTGTATACGGGACTTTTGAGTCGTGTTCAAACCGAAATAGATTTCTGATACTATACGGAAAAAAATCAATACATCAACAAAGTGAGAGGGAATCACTAATTAATGAACAATGTTGAGCTAAGGGTGGTTTATTTTGAATCTGTTGTAGCGCTTCAGGTTAATTCTTTTCGTCAATTAAAATTTATTTAAAGAATTTTCATGTAGGAACAATAAAAATGTACACTGCAATTTCATGAATATTTTGTGTTTTATGTGGTATATGTATTTCAATAAGTCAAGAATCCAGTCACTCCGTCTCACTGGTATTTGAAGTGATCGTTTCAGCCTTCAATTACACGAGAGTTCCTATCTCGAAAGTCCCGTATTGTATTGTTTTATTCATCGATCATCAAGCAACCTTTCCCTCTTATGCTTGCATTTTATTTTATTATTATTGTTTTTTTTTACTTGTATTTGCTCCTTTGTGGCCTATTTTTGTTAATAAAGATATTCTATTCTGAGAGTGGATGGATGAAATGACAACCACCAATTACATCATATGTAATAAAACAGTGGAATATCGATCATTTTGACTTTACACACGGGTCCTGGTAACGTCCTTATATCACTACACTAACAAGTCTGTATAACGACAAATGCTTTCGGTTTTGTATTATACAAAACTCCATTATGGTTTGTGCTTCTTTATTGTTTGTTTTCAATTCCGTTCGTCGTTAACACAGAAGTACAATCCTCTTTTTTCCTGATAATTTTCTCTTAGTTTTGCATGTGTTATTTATTTGTTTTTTATAGGTCGAGCCTCTGTAGGGCTGAGACAAGGATGTGTCAGAAAGGTCATTAAGTGTGTGCATGTACATTTGACATTTAATGTACATATTATCTTTTCTCAACCAGTACCTGGGAAAAAACATGAGGAAATAACTAAACCAGCGATGGGCAGGATAACGGGAATGCGTTTCCTGTACTCGAGTTCTTGTCTCACTCATCATGCTCACACGGCGAAATTCCCAGTAATATGCATAGCATTTACAGTGTTATGCCATAATTTAACACCAAAGTCATTTATTTTTACTGTGAATTTCATTTAAAATTATATTAATTTTAATTGTTTATTTGTTCAAAATTTTATAATTATGAAAATTTATTCTGTCATGATTTAATCACAACAGAATTCATTTTAGTTGAAATCTATAGTAAATAACTGAAAAAATAATAAGAAACCAGAGACATATGTCTCTGCAAAAACCAAGCTTTTTCACACAAAAGACAGGTCTTCATATAAAAAAGACCCATGTCTACTTTATACGACCCCTTAATTATCAAAAACAGTGAAGTGCGAGAATATAGTTAAAATGTCACATAACATTATAGAATGTCTTTTACCAATATTGGACAAATATTACATTACAATATCCGTCATAGAATTTGTCCCAAAAAGGATAATAATATTATAAAATATTACAGTATTTGTCCCTGAAGGAATATACCTTTTACAACACATGTTCCCAAAAGAAGGAATAAAATGTCAATGTTTAATTTCTTCTGAAGGAACTTCTGTTAGGCGGAACAAATATGCGTTGACACTCACCACGGCTTAACGTTGTATTCTTTGATGGGGCAGAGACATATACATGTAATTACATGTCTCTGGATGGGACGAGATGGAATTCTTTGATGGGGCGAGTTGGCAATATTTGATGGGGCGAGTTGGCATTTAATAGTCTAAAATTTTCGATGGGGGCGAGTTGGGTGAAACGGGGGGCGAGTTGGCAGTGGGGCGAGTTGTCCTGCTACCTTCCCGTACATATGAAAAAAAAAAGGAAATGGGGTAAATGTCAAGGATACAACATCCCATATCTAGGTTAAAACGACCCAAAACAAAACATCTAGGGGTTACCATATGGTCTTCAACACAGTGAGGAACATCACACCATATAGTAAGCCCTAAATGGCCCCGAAAGGTAAAAAAAAGTGAATAAATCAATGGAAACAAACCACATCCAATAATCCAAATATCAAGAAACTAAAATTCTATAAGAAGACAAGGACAAGCCAATGACCAACATATTCCTGACTTGGGACAGGCGCAAGTGTTTTTATACACCAGCCGTTAGGCGACGGGGGAATTGAGGTTTACCCTTGTCCGTCCGTACGCAGGTCCGAAATTTTCGTCCAGGAATTCCCAGCTTGTGTATGCAGGAATGATTTGATATTTGGTATGAAGCTTTCGTACAGCGATGGAAACGTTCAACATTCCCAAAATAGCGCTCATCGTGTGAATCGTGTGCGTTCATCGTGTAGACCTTTTGCGTTCATCGTGTAAATCGTGTGCGCTCATCGTGTATCGTGTAACCTTCATTGCGTGTATCATGTAGCGCGCGTTTACTCGTTTCATTTTAATTCTGCATTTTATAGAAAGTTTTGCCAGTTTTCTGCACAACACGGTTGTTTTATTTCTTTTTTTCAACTCTATATATACATTGTTTACAACCGCCGATTTCACAAGAAGAAAATAAAAATATTATCAGATTAAATATCACTCTCGATTTTTTGTCACAAAGACATTTATTGTTTAGGAACGCAAACCTTTATTTAATCAACTTAATTCAATTTAACAATGCAGCTATTTCAGGCTGTTCAATATAGCAAAACAATAAAAGTCTAATCTACGGTAAAGGTAGATAGACACTGTTGCACTACGCAATTCAATCGCAGATTAGAAAAATAAAGAGTCGGATACGGGGTAGGTTTGATTTTCGGGCCGGAACAGTAATTTGACGGCTTTTCCTTTGTGACGTCATAATTGAATGTAAAATGTGAAACGTCATATTTCGGTTAATTTGTCGCGAATTAACTCCCCTTTCCCGTAAATAATGTTTAATCTGGAAATTTTTGTAAAATATCTCCGTTAAAAGCATGGTGATATATACATTTGTTGATTGTAACCAATAAAGTACACCATAAATTATCTGTTCACAAAAATACATCAAATTCTCATGGATAAAAAGTTCATATCTATTAAGCTAAAACTTGCCTTTCCATATTTTTCCCGTGCATTCTTTGTAAATTTAGGTGAAAAAAATGGCTAAAAATGAGCAAACTTTGCTCTCAATTCTAGAAAAAGCAAGCATGGTGACCCATACTTTTTATTACAGATTTCGGGCAAGTAGGATTGGTTTTTCAATTGTGCCAACTTACAACAAAATCTCATGGATGTGAATATTACTGTCTATCTACCTTAAATCATAGCAAGATTTAGTATAGCGGACACCGGTATAATATAAAATAGAGAAAAAGTTCCCTGTCTTATATATTCATGGTCAAATTATAACAAGTTTAAGTATTGCGGACACTGGTATAATATGAAATACAGAAAAAATGCCCTTTCTTTTATATTTATGCTTAAATTGTAAGAAGTTTTAGTATTGTGGACACCGGTATAATATAAAATAGAGAAAAATTTCCATGTCTTTTATTTTATATCAAGTTTAAGTATTGCAGACACCGGTATAATATAAAATGGAGAAAAAAATGCCCTTTCTTTTATATTTTTGGTTTTTAGTTGAATGGCAGCCACTTATACCCCCTGATCATTGAACCCCATTACTTCCTGCACATCTTCAGGCCGTGTACTACAACTGCTTTATATTTCATAAAAATCCAAGCACCTGTTTAATTAAGAGGACATGCACGAACAGACGGAGTAATGAACAGATTGATATGGTGATTCCTATATATCCCCAAACTTTGTTAGGTGTAATTATATTAATGTAAAAGTGAAAACTAAAAGAGCAGACGCACTGGGTGTCGTATGGAAGGCTAAATTTCCTGCCCCTACCCATTTCTCCCATTTTCCAGTGGCAATCAAAAGTCGTTACCCGGTTGTCCCTTTCCACCTTTATTTCTTTCTTCTTTTACTTCCAATTTTTTGCGTTGATATTCTCGTCCTGAAATAGCTGAAATATTGCTCATTGGACGTTAAAATCTAACTAATCAATCAATCAATAAAAATGAAATTTTTTCTACACTAAGACTAACTGTTGAATCTTATGTACATATCCTACCTAGTTTTACATACATTCTATACTAGTTGTGGAACCGTAGCTCTATAGGTCCTTTTTTCTGATTAATCATTTGATGGACCATATGGTCCGCAACTAAAAAAAAAAATCAGCACAAGGACCATAACAGCTACAGTTCCGCAGCTAATTCTATACATGTAGGTTGCAATTTAAGTATATAGCAATTGTGTTAACTACAAGTACATTTACCTTGAATAGGATTTGAACATACATATATCTCAAAGTCTTCAGACTAATAAATGAGCAGATTAAAACTGCTTCTTTTCCATGTTGTTTTTATTAGTTTTTAATGATGTAAGAGTAAATGGCGGCGGTCTTTTTTTGTGATCACCGGGATGAGCTTTTTTTTTAAAATAGTGCAGCATCCTGTTCGTTTTCGGCAACACATGACTTTAAAATTCCCTTGCTTATGAGTCTGTGATATTTAACTGGTATAATTTCAGAGAAGAGACGGGTCCCATTACTTCAGTTATAGGTCCACCATTTGATTCATTTACATGATCAGCTTCACTAACGAAAAGTATATACATATAAACATGCTTTAAGTAACTTACAAAAAAAAGTATCTAACAAACACAATGCCCTGTTTTTAACAATGCTATATCTCTTGATTAGTAAAGCATACAGTTGGCTGCATGGATATATTTTGATAATATATAGATACCAATGAAATATCGAGATTTCCGAATGAATGGAAAAACCGATATTTCACCGAGTGAAAATAACTATCGATCTTTCACTCTATGAAATGATGTAACAATTACCGTCGTCAACATCGTCGTTAAGTAAACGTCTGTGCGGATTGATAAGAAAAAATATTTCCCATATGAATTCGAATAAAAAATACCGGTAGTTAAAAATTAAATCTATATAATAAAAAGTTCAACTAATCCGGGATTTCGATTATCGACAATATTCATCTCGTGACCGAAAAACTCTATAATTAGGGCCCCGCCACATAGTGGCGGACGCCCTATAGTAATCGCTCTGTCCGTCCGTCCGTCCGTCCGTAACAAAGTCGTGTCCGGGCTATAACGTTTTTGTCTTTTGATATAGGCTTTTGATATTTTGCATGTAGATAGATCTAGTCAAGGCGATGTATCATGAACAAAGATTGGTGACCTTTGACCTTGACCTTTGTCGTCAAGGTAAGATTTTTGCTTTTATAATGACAAGTCGTGTCCGAGCTATAACTTTTTTGTCTTTTGAGATAGGCTTTTGATATTTTGCATGTAGATAGATCATTTCAAGACGATGTGTCATGAACAATAATTGGTGACCTTTGTCGTCAAGGTCAGATTTTTGCTTTTATAATCACAAGTCGTGTCCGGGCTATACCTTTTCGTCTTTCGAGATAGGCTTTTGATATTTTGCATGTAGACAGATCACTTCAATGAAGATGGTGTTTCATGAACAATGATTGGTGACCTTTGACCTTGACCTTTGTCGTCAAGGGCAGACTTTTGCTTTCGTACTGACAAGTTGTGTCCGGGCTGTATCTTTTTTGTCTTTTCAGATAAGATTTTGATATTTTGCATGTAGATAGATCACTTCAAGACAATGTCATGAACCATGATTGGCGACCTTTGACCTTGACCTTTGTCTTCAAGGTCAGATTATTGCTTAACTTCTGTTGATATCTTGATAATATAATGGTGTCTAACTCGTGTAGTGTCCACACTTGTACTGTGTCCACACCTTATTGTGTCCAAACACACTTACATTTGCACTTACATTACAGCGGGGCCCACCGAGATGGCTGCCATCTCTCCGATGTCTAGTTCACTCATGCGCTGTCGTGATATTTAATAAATTATACGCTAATGTGTATAAATATAAAGCTTCATGATAATTGTATACATCCCTCATAAAAAAACTTAAATCTGAGGGTAAACCTCTGACTATTCCTCTTTTTTCCATGATCAGTGATACATGAAGTCGGTAGCTTGGATAGATTTTTATAATAATTTTTGTTTAAATATACCTGATCTCATGAAACAACGGCAGTAGAATACCGAAGGAACAAAGCACAAGATTACACATATCAAAGTCCAGAGACAAGGCAAAATCAAGAACACCAGAAGACGGAAGACCGAAGACACTACATACATAATAATGTATCTTAATATAAAAGTTACATGATAGTAGCATACATCCTTCACATAAAAAAAAATTACCTGATTGTAATACTAGCTTGTGACAAACAGACGGACATACAGACTCAGATAAGGGGGAGGTTGGGGTACCTATAAACCGGTTTAACCCTATCCGCTGGCTTTTGCTAGTGCCAATACCAAGTCCTACTTCCTTTCTTTGTTTACGTTTGTCTTTTGTCTAATTTGTGTTTTTCCTGTGTAGTTCCCTAGCAGATTGTGGCATGTAATTATAATTTTCATTGTAGGCGTTTCCAGTTGTCCCTTTTATTTCAAACACTATATCATGCACCAACTATCGTAGGCTTGGCATAAAAACAGTTAGCCCCACCCC
>MJUU01000578.1:7003-26429 GCA_002080025.1 Modiolus philippinarum | reverse complement strand
CCCCGAGAGTAGATTCAGTTCTGAATTTATATCATGTCCAGGTTGCCAGTAACAAGAATGCTTAATTGATTTAATATAAAATTTGTCTGATCAATCCATTATACCGACGTGTGATCAGATTTCATATTCAACAATATGGTTAGTTTTACGGGTTATGAAAAGAAAATTTGGTTCACTTGGAATATTATTTTTATGAAAATGAATGAAAACAGCAGTATTTGGATTACAAAATTAAGACTGTCAATTGTTTTCAATCCTGTCACAGTGAAAACTGCAAAAGATGGAGAAATATCGGCGAAAAAAGTCAGGTTAATTCATTAAAAAAATACAACTGTACAAATTCCTTTCAAATTTTAGAGAGTAAATTGCGTTGCTGTTTCATTATCAAAGAATAATCAGATTAGGTGGAATAACTTCTGTAAGCGGTGCTAAATTGTGGTACTGGAAAAGGTAGTGAATACAGAAAGTTTTGGAAACATTAGAAATATGTACCAGAATAAATAGCTGCTGAACTGTAGCTCTTATATATGGTCCTTGTGCTGATTTTTTTTATAGCTGCGAACCACTGATCAATTCAGAAAAATATAAAAGGACATATAAAGCTATAGAATAATATGCATTAAAATATAAGTGTGTATAATCAGTATGGACCTAAAACAAATAAGACACCCATATAAGAGGGGGGTCGGGGTAACAGAGTTTTTGTTTCCCACAATGTAACTAGTATCATGACGTCTAATTTCTTTCAAAACCTCCTTTCTTCTGAAAGTGAACACGATGATCGACATAGTTCAAAACTGGAAAGGACCCCAACACCACCGGTATTCACTTCCTCGTCTGATAATGCCGAATTTTTCTTCTCGTCGCCACTCTCGTGTTCAAATGGCAAAGAACCACATGAAATATCAATTTCTTCCGACTCTTTGAGCCGTAACGATGTCTTTCGGTCGTAAGCTTCAATTTATTCTCGTCAAATTAAATCTATTTTACTTCCACGTTTCTTTGTTTATCAGAAATCGTACATGGAGTGACGTCACACACTGTTTATGGTAATCTCCGCAGATTATCGTAATTAAGATCGGAAGCACTCGTTGCCAGGTAAAAATAGAATCTTCTTAGTACTAATTAAGTGTGTAAACCTTCATATTTTTTAATCGCGTTTTTTGCATCGTATTTTACATTTCTCGTTCTATTAAATCTGTTCATAAAATAATTTACACAAAATTCATTGGTATGGCCCTTTAAATTGTCAATTGTTAAACTATGTTCCCTGCTGGTGACCATCTTGTATGTCGCGCGAACATTGGAAATACCTTTTCGCAGGGAACCACATAAAGACTTTTTTGGCCAATTGTAGTTCCAATTGGCTATGTGGTTTTATTTGAAAATCTTGGAAGGGTTTAGAAGGATCCAATCTTCAACTTTGTTCTCCGTTGGTGGCCATCTTGGATAAAATGTAAACTGAAAAAAATCTTTTTGCAGGGGAACAGCTTAAGACTATTGCGGCCATGTTAGGATCCTATTGGCCAACCAGTTTAAGAGGAACAGATTTTTGAAAGTGTTTCTAATTGGATCCAAAGTTAACTATATATTTTGAAAATGCACCATAGTTAACTATATATTTTGATAATGCAAACTTACAAGTGATTTTTCCCGATTTCAGGAACATGCGTAAAAAATGCCATGACTCGATAACCTATACATATGCCCTCCCCGTCCTTATCACGACTAAAGGTGATTTAATGCATATGCAGCCGTGTCCAGCGTAAACTAAATTATATACCCTTTACTTTGTTGTTTTGAATTAGAAAAATTGCTGGTCTTTGAGAGTTTCAGGAAATTCACCAAAATTGGAACCATATTGGACCAAATGTAGTTTTCAGAATTATGTATCATCCGATAAAATGGCTGAAATATTTGATTGTATGCAAACATTTAAAAAAAAAATGCTAGTCTTGGACATTTTCAGGAAATTTACCAAAGTTGGAACCGGTATCAAATTCAATAAGCTTATTGTGCATCTGTAGACTATATGCAACAATTTTACATCAAAATTGAATTCCTTTATCCCAATTTATTTCGACATTGTTGATATATGGCTATGCAATGAAAATTAAGCTAAATTCATTGATGCGGAAAATATAGGTCAAAGTGACCCAATTCTATTATAGATTTTGGTTACTACTAAAGATATTACCACTCACCAATTATTACATGTAAGCAATGAAGGGATATGGAGTAAAAGCAAGTGAGACAAAATCTCCACAAATACGTCGGAAAACAAGCAATGGAACAACGCTTTGATTGTTGTTCTTCTTCTTGAAGTCACCATGAAATCTTCAACAATGAGTTATGCTCATACCTCATAGTACGTTCAAGACGGTCCCTAGCACCGGTTTAAGCGGAATTCATTGCTGAATGTCGAGCAACGCTACATCCATGTTTATCATGTCTATGGCATGTAGGTGTTGAGATATGGTTAGATAAAGAATAAAGAAAAAATACCCCCCCCCCNAAAAAAAAAAAAAAAAAAAAAAAAAAACAGTAGTAAAATATGGAAAAATCTGAATTATTTTTTTTTTCAAAAATGAATTTGGTTTATTGGTATACAATAATGAAGCCGTACTGCACATTGTACCAAAAGTTCATTGATATTGAACACTTTTTGAGAAAGTTATTGAAGTTCAAAAGAAGTTACCATTAGGTTAACCAAATGTTTACGACGACGACGCCGACGACTGAATTTATGGTCGCTTTGTTTCGTCTTTGCGACATTCGTCGCAGGCGAGACAAAAATCACATCCAGGAACAATGAATTGTACAGAAGACTTTTCATGTCAAGACATATCTTATTATGTCTCCCAAACGAAGTTGGGAGACTTATTATTTTTGTTGCGTTTCTTATTATGTCGCCCCAGACGTAGTCGGGCCGACATAATGTTTTAGTCCGTTTCTTTATTATTCATTAATGTTTCTTTCTTCCACCTCATGTTTGTCCGGCTATTTTCTCAGAGATAATTGGACATAACTCATTCATACTTGGTACAAAGTTGAAAGACCATGAGAAGATGTGCATGCACCGGAAAATATTTCAAAATGGCTGCCATTTCCAAGATGGCCACCATTTTACGTTTAAAAATTGAAGATTCAATATCTCAGGAACTGCTATGTAGAAATTGATCATATTTTGTATAAATGTTCATGAGAGGAAAGAATTTATGCGGATAAAAAATCTCAAAATAGCCGCCATTTCCAAGATGGCCACCAAAATACGCAAAAAAAAAAATTCAATTTCATTCAATATCTCCGTAACTCCTTTGCAGAAATTGATCATAGTTTGCTTATTTGTTCAAGAACATGAGAAGAAACAATTTATTTGACAAAAAAATTTCAAAATGGCCGCCATATCCAAGATTGCCGCCAATATCCTTAAGAATATTTCAACTTTATCCGATTTCAAGAAATATTAATTTGTAGGCAGATTTTTAAACTGCGAACAAGATGCCAACAAAAAATAATTAAAATTTCCGCCATTTTCAAGATGGCTGCTAATTTACGTCTGAATTTTAACTTTGTCAGAATTAAATGAAAATGGATTTCTAGGTAGATTTTTACACAGCGAACAAGATGGAATCATCGAATTGGCTGTCAGAGGCATCAGCTATTGCCCGCAATTGCAAATCTAGTTATCTCGCCCCAGACGTAGTCGGGACGACATATTGTTTTTGTCCGTTTCTTTATTATTATTAAGTCGCCCAAACGAAGTTTGGCGACTTATTGTTTTTGCTCCATTTCTTATCATTATTATGTCGCCCCAGACGTAGTCGAGGCGACATATTGTTATTGTTCTGTTTTATTTTTTTCTTCTTCTTATTCTTTGTTATTAAACTTGTCCGAAACAGATCTCAGAGACCATTCGACCTTTTGACCAACATCCAAAAATTTTCAGATAGGGGTCCATTAAGGGTACATTTGGGGAGCTCAAATAGGGGTGGGGTCCTCACTGTTAACCCTATGGGAAAATGACATTTTGATATTTTTTTCTCCATTTTTTCACTGTATCTTGAAATCAAGTAATGTAACTCCATGAAACTTCATAAAAGGAAAGATGTTTATCATGGAAGAAAGTCCCACATAATAAGAAATTTCCAAATTGGTACCGTTGCCATGGAAACAATACCAAAAATTGAAATTTTGAGAAAACGCATTTATTATTGATAATTGTAATTTCATTACAGCTATATGTATTATTTAGGTTATAAGGGAACCCCTGCCTAATTTTTTTTTGAAAAAAGGTATGAAATTCATTGTTATGGATAGTGGAGCATTTGGCTGCCATGGAAACCAAGCAAAAAGGCTATAATTTTCAAAATTAGTTCCGTTGCCATGGAAACCATACAAAAAAAAAAATTTGAAATTTTGAGAAAACGCATTTATTATTGACAATTGTATTTTCATTACAGCTATGTGTATTATTTAGGTTATAAGGGGAACCCCTGCCAAATATTTTTTTGAAACAAGGTATGAAATTCATTGTTATGGATAATGGAGTATTTGGTTGCCATGGAAACCAAGCTAAAAAGCTATAATTTTGAGAAAAACGTGTTTTCTACTGTGAGACATGTTTTGATTTCAACTATATGTATACAGTAAATTATAATGGGAACCCCTGCTCATTTTTTTTTTAAAACGGGTTTTATAATTCCCAGAAATCCGATATGGGAGTTCGTTTGGGAGACTTTTGTGTTTCGCTTGAGAACACAGTTATAACTTGTTATCCTTCTTTCTTTCTTTATTCTCGTCCGGATATAGTCTAAAATGTCTTTCAAACCTTTTTCGACTGATTCCAATGCATATGACTTTTTACAATTTCCCATTACATCTTCAATAGTTTTCAGACCCTTGCATGCCGCACGCGCTGTCACAATACAAGTTCCACATAACGGACGCTCATGAATTGTGCAATAATTATGAAACTTCTCATTGTGTTCTTCACAAAACATTTTTGCATCTAAAACAAAGGGAGGCAACTTCTGATAATCTTCAGTAAGAACTGTTGTATGGTTTCTGGATGCTTTGGATTTGCTGTGATGTTCCTCACAATCTGCGCACAGTGAGTCTTCACATTCTGGACACCATACTGTGGCTTTGTTTGTTTTGTGACGTATTTCACAAATACTACACACTTTGAACCCAGTTGTTGCCATTCTTTAATTCCTGTAAAAGACATTTTGTATGACATAAATTACATGCATTTTTTAAAAATTATGCCAAGTTTCTTGCAATTGACTCGATGAGTGCCTTGTGGTTGTTTATATGTTATGATTGTCTTCTATGAGTCTTTCCGTATGGCAACGAATGACAGTAGTTGTTAGAGCACTTTGACAGTTAATATGTTTATTGACAATGCCATCCATGAAACTAGAGGCTCACATGAGCCTGTATCGCTCACCTGGTCACTGGTTTTATTCATTGTCACTTATAGACCACCCATTCATACTATAAATCAGTTCAGCAGATGTTACATTTTCATTCTTGGATGAGGTACAAACTAAAAATCACAAACTTTCGAAGGGATCACCCAAAGACAATTCTAACCAAGTTTGGTTCCAACTGGCTCAGTAGGTTCAGAGGAGAAGACATTTGAATGCATTTCCCATAGGGGAATGTTAAACTATGTTCCACGCTGGCGGCCATCTTGGATGAGGTAAAACGTAAAAATCACAAACTTTAAAGGGGACCACCTAAGGACTATTGTGACCAAGTTTGGTCCAATTTGGCTTGGAAGTTTCAGAGGAGAAGATCTTTGGATGCATTTCCCATAGGGTCCCTATGTTAAACTATGTTCCCTGCAGGCGGCCATCTTGAATGAGGTATGAACATAAAAATCACAAACTTTAAAGGAAAACATCTAAAGACTATTGTAACCAAGTTGGTTCCAATTGGCTCAGTGGGTTCAGAGGAGAAGACATTTGAACGCATTTCCCATAGGGTCCCTATGTTAAACTGTGCTCCACGCGGGCAGCCATCTTGGATGAGGTACAAACACAAAAATCACAAACTTTAAAGGGGACCACTAAAGGACTATTGTGACAAAATTTGGTCCCCATTGGCTGAGTGGTTTCAGAGGAAAAGATCTTTGAATGCATTTCCCATAGGGTCCTATGTTAAACTATCTTCCCCGCTGGTGGCCATCTTGGATGAGATGCAAACCTGCTGGACGTATGTAGAAATTGTAGTTCTGGAAAAACTCAACACTTTTGCAATTCACATTTAACCTTTATCTCAATCAGTTTTTGAAATAAAAGTAAAAATGTTCAAAAATTGTGAAAATTCAAAGAAAAAGCGGCAATAACTCTTATGTGGGTTGTCAGATTTTCTTCAAAATTGCAGGACATCTTACTATGCTGACCATTTTTGTTATACAAACTTCGCTTCTATCTTCTATCAATTTCAATATATAAGACCAGAAGTAACGAAAAACTGAAAATTTTATGGAAAAGGGGCAATAACTCTAAGACAGGTAGACGCATATTCTCCAAAATTGCAGGGCAGGTAGATCTCATCATGCTGATCATTTTTACCGCATGTCAGAATTTTGATATCTGTAATGGTTTTCGAGTAATTTGCAAAAAACAGTAATTTACCCCTATGTTCTATTTTTCGTAACAGCGGCTATCTTGTTTGGTCTACGGACATAAAAATCACAAATTTGAAAGAGCATACCCTGGTGATGATTCATTCCAAGTTTGGTTAGTATTGGCCCAGTAGTTTCAGAGGAGAAGATCTTTGAATAAAAGTTAATGGACGGACGGACGACGGACGGACGGACGCACGACGGACGCCGAGTGATGGCAAAAGCTCAAATGGCCTTTGGCCAGGTGAGCTATAAAGGGATGCATAGATGTAGCTTTGCTCGACATTTAGCAATAAATTTCGTCTAACCGTCTTAAAGTTACTGCAATGTATGAGCATGTCATTGTTGAAGCCTAATGATGAATTCGAAATGTAGAACAAAAATAAAAGCGTTGTTCAATTGCTAAGCTTAATCATGTATTTGTAGAGACTTTGCCTCATGTACATTTTCTCCATACCCTTTTATTAAGGTCTTTCCCTTTCAGGGGAAAGACCTTATAGTAATTCTTCTGATTATTATTATTATTCTTGTTCTTCCGTAAGGCTTCTGTAACGAAAACATTTTGACGTATCATTACGAAACTTCACGTAGTAACTGGAAGTTGTAAATTCTCTTTCGAAACCAGGTTTCGGACGGAATCTATTTTTAGTAACGGAGTTATCTCCCCGATCATGGTTTTTCTTGTTAGCAGATAAACTCAGAAACCGTAACCGATATCAAAAATCTGATGTGGGGAAAATGTTTCTTTCATCCTAAGGATGATTTGTCATGCAAAAAAATTTTTTTGGTTTGTGACCCCGGTTACGCGTTTTTGACCCCTAATAAGCAAATTTTTCAAAGTTGTCGGATTTTGATGAAATTTTGTTTCCAGGTAGCTCTGATGACCCTGATTACAAAAAGGGGGTCAAAAAAAAAATTTTCGGCCGCCATTTTGAAAATGGCCGCCATTCGAAATTTTGTTCTCGCTATATCTCGGAAACGATTAAAAATTTATAAAAACATTTTATTGCAAAAATGTTCCTCTCATTGAGATCTACATTTGATTCAATTGAACAAAAACTCTGCGACAAACCGTTTTTGAGTTATTGCCCTTGACGTGTTTCGGTAAATCGGTTTTTTGCAAATAACTTTTAAAGGCTAACAGATAATGTAGTAAACATGTATGTTTATAGTGATCAGCATGAAAAGACCTTCAATTTGAGTACCAGGTTGAAGGTCATCGGTGACCTTTGACCTTGACCTTTGACCTTGTTAGCATATAAAGTCAATAACCGTAATAGATAGCTGAAAAATTATATCAGCAAAAATGTTCATCATGTCAAGGGCTACATTTGTCTCATTTGGACCGAAGCTCTCTGATGACTCTTTGAAGAGTTATTGCCCTTGACGTGTTTCAGAAATAGGTTTTTTTGCGTATAACTTTTTAACCTTTTCATATAGTATGGTCATGTAACATATCAAATTAATCAGCAAGAAGAGACCTTCAATTTGATCCCAAGGTCAAAGGTCATCAAGGTCAACGGTCAAGGTCATAGTCAATTTTTACGTTTTTTTTATCGTAAAATCTTTAAAACGATTAGAAATGGATACTCTAATATATTGGAGACAATGTGCATCTCATCAAGATGATTTTCAACATGTGACATGACAAAACATAACATTAAACACAACATTGACTGGGAAAGACCTTGCAATTGTTCTCTGAACAATTGTCTTTTTAATTGTTTATACATTTCTTACTCAATTTTATTGTAACTTGCGTTCTCTGTACATTTGTGTTTCATTCATAAAAAGAGCAAATAAAGACGTCCAGCATAATGCACAGTATACATCCTTGATATTTCATACTTAACACTTCCATTGCATGCTCGCCATGAAAGATGGGAATAACAGTGTCCATCACTCTTGACAATGTGTTCGATTCACTACTTCCAGAGGAAAGTTTGATGGAATCTGACTGAAAAAATCTTTCAAGATGCTTATGTTAAAACACCATACGTTCTAATCTTTGCAGCACTCATAGTAACATTCTTCAAAATCTATTTTTTTGAAGGATAAATACTGTCATTGCACCATAAAACAAGCTGTGCCAAGTTTTGTCGATGTCAGAAAAACTGATTATCAACATATGGTCAAAGCTGTTTTCAGCTTCTTTTATCTTGACAAAAATGCTGGTGAGAATTCTTGAGAAATACTGATAGTCTGATGGAAAGAATAGAATATGGGATATCAGACGATACAAGAAAATGAGGGAATAACAGGATACATCTACAGTGGCTGAAAATACTATAACATGCTACAATTTGCCAGGAAAAAACACATGAAAACACAAATAAGACAAAAGACGAACGTAAACAACGATAGGAACTCGGGACAACCGGACTTGGTACTGGCACTAGCAAAAGCAAGCGGTATGCATGTGATTAAATATTAACCAAAATTCAGTATGAATTGAAATGCAAAAATGCCTAAGTAACATAATAAACAGTAATTTTGTTATGCTGTACACGTGTTTCAAAGTGTAACCTCTCATCATCAGCATTAAAATCAAATAATATGGAAAGCCATAATCCAAAAAAAGTAATCCTTACTTAACAAGTACATTTTGTACTATCTTTAAAAAAGATCATCGACGAAGTATTAGGACCTTTTTGAAATTACAAAACTGTGTTTTCACCTAGCTGAATTACAAAATTTTCGAACCATACGACAAAAAAATATATTACAACAAAACCTATATTTTGATTGAGAAAATCCGGCAAATAAAGCGCAATAACCCCTACAAGTATTCCTCGAACAATTTCGACCATGAGTTTGAAAATTTTAACTTATCATCTTGAACATTTTTCAATTTAAATAAATCTCAATCATGATTAATTTTAAGCACAATATAATTTTATCGGACAATCATCTTCACAAACAGAAAAACTATAAAATATATTCTTTCAGTTATCTTATTTTCTGAATACCTCCCTCCCCTCCTTTGAGCTCGGGGTTTGGGACGACGGACGCAATCAATGACTGTCTTTTATTTACCTTTTTTTAATCTAAAACTTTCAATTGCGAAGACGATAAAGGCTTTATCATAGACTGTTGTATAATTATGTATATTCTTAAAAATAACAAATATTTAAATAAAATGAATCATACACATTTTAACACTTTAAATTAAAAAGACAGTAAATTAATGTCTTTGCTTGTAATGGACTAAAATAATTGTAATTGGAAAAAACAATTTTATCATTTATGTAAACGTTATAATTGTGTATATTTTAGTAACAGTTGTTTTGACATGTTTTGATTTTGAAAAGTAAAATTTTTATCGTACCTTTCCGCATAAACTAATATGATTTACGTGGTCCTTTCGATATAATTTAACTGTTTCTTGTTTTTCATTTTTAAACCATTTGGACTTTTTTTCATAATTCGATTTTAAAGGATCAGTTTCTGTGGATTTTTAGTTCGGTGAAGACTTTAAAGGGATATTATAATTGACAATTATTTTTACTATACAATGAACTATTCTCATAATTTATTCAATGTATATAAGTTTTATTAGAAAAAAAACACCTATTATAATCGGAAAGAAATTAAAAATCTAAAAATATATCATGACCTAACTTTTGACCCCATGTGATTAATTATTACTTTTAAAAACAATAAATAATGTTTACACATAAAATACATTAAAATATTCGCCTGACACATTTGACATATAGATATACATCTTATTTTCTCTGATATGGGCAATGATTCGAAAAGTAACCACGTGAAAGAAGGAGGTCATTCCATTGCGTCGTGTTCTAGAAATATTCATTGACAGGATTATGTCTTTTTTCATGAATAGGTTTTGCTTGTGTCGATTACAAAACAATAAATAATGTTTACACACAAAATACATTAAAATATTCGCCTGACACATTTGACATAAAGATATATATCTTATTTTCTCTGATATGGGCAATGATTCGAAAAGTAACCACGGGAAAGAAGGAGGTCATTCCATTGCGTCGTGTTCTAGAAATATTCATTGACAGGATTATGTCGTTTTTCATGAATAGGTTTTGCTTGTGTCGATTATCGCCAAATTGACATAACACATATTTAATTTTGAATTTTTATTTTCACTCATTCAGCTGAAGATATTTTTGCAAATATTTAAAGCGTAACACATTCGAACAATCCTTAAATTGCAGCTGTGTCGGATAAGAAAGCATATAATCTTGAGGTAGCAGTATACAGTTTCGGTCACAATCTCTAATTCCCACCCCCAAATTATAGAATAATCAAAAATAATCAAAATGAAGGGAGTTTGATTGGTTGTTGTGAGAGGATAACTAAAGTGACTAAAAATTCTTAATAAATATTTGAAAGTGACTTACTGTCTGTCCATTTTGATTTACAATAAGTGTTGTTTAGAGGCTTTTAGGAAGGTCAAGGTAGGGGTTAATAATTGTGCCGTTTGAGAAAAAATGTAAACATACCAGTCCGACTTCGAACAAAAATTACTATATAAACTTCATGGAAGGGACCCCTGTTGCTGTTGGTATTTTTGGTCTAGGAGCATAGTACTTAAGAAATTTTACCATGGCTATTGGCTATCATTCGCAGGAAATGTGCATCGGGTTGTCGAAATGCTCCAAAATACATGTATTTTTGTGCCTTGTCTACCACCCCCCTTCTGTTTTATAATATGTACAGGAAAAAAGAGAGTGAAATGATCAGCTGCGGCAAATTTGATCAGTTTTTGCTGAAAAAACTGTCATCTGCTACCTGAATGCTTCAAGGGTCTATATAAGAGGTCAAAAGCGGCCGTAGCCGACTTCGTCGAAAAACGTCGAAATAGGCTAAATTCAGTACTAAGGACACCCACCGAGTGCCATGCACGGAATGAATGTATTAATGTAAGATTAAATAAAATAATTAAAAATAAGACTTGAACATACGAAGGAAACTAACACAATATGGACTCAACCATTCAGTCAAGGTAAACAGTCTTCAAAGGCATGTAAACAAGACCAATTACATGTCTGGACCTGCGTCACTGTCACTAATGTTCAACTGAGAAAGTGTTTTTTTTACGCATAACAGAATGTCATGTATAGGTTTGCCATTTCAAACAAGTATTCATTTACCTTCTTACCAAAACATTCTCCAAATGCAAGTTATAATTGATATTATATGAAGTTCAACCCTATTATTGTAATTGACAAAAAAAAAACTCAGAATAATAGACAAAAAAAAGAGGAAAAAACAAAACTAAATGTACAAAGTTAAGCAAAGCATAAAATGAAAATAGTCTATATCACTTCAGCAAAGGTGAAAACCATACCTGAGTTTCAAATAAACACATACTCTGAATTTTTATGAGAAAATATGTGAAATCAATGCAAAAATTCAAGAATAGCTGCCCATGATCAGTGCGTTCAAAACTCTGCAACGTCTCTGGACAAAACTGAGTACTATGATGAATATGATAAAATAAAGTACCAAGTTCAATAATGGATAAATTTGACATTTTTTTTTCAAAACTGGCCTAAAAGGGAGGTTCACATCATCAATGTGTTTAAACAACAGTGCAAACTTTCAGAGGTATTTAGTCACAGATGTGAATGTTTCAGATTACACAAACTAGGCACTGTAATGTGAAAATATGCTGAAAAAATGACTAAGTTCAACAATGCCTAAATTCGAATTTTTATTCAAATTTACCCAAAAGGGCGGATGCACATCTTCAATGAACAACTGTGCAAAGTTTCAAAAGCATCAGGTATAAGGAGTCAGAGTTTCAGATTACACAACTCAGTAACATAATG
The DNA here is from genome assembly GCA_002080025.1 of Modiolus philippinarum. Classification (NCBI taxonomy): domain Eukaryota; kingdom Metazoa; phylum Mollusca; class Bivalvia; order Mytilida; family Modiolidae; genus Modiolus; species Modiolus philippinarum. The sequence continues at coordinate 13,976 of MJUU01000578.1, read as the reverse complement.
TTAAAATTCTATGAAAAATGACTAAGTTCAACAATGCGGTACAGAGTTTGTGTAATCTGAAACTTTTTTCACAAAAATTTCACATTTTTTATTCAAAACTCAATAAAAGGGGAGATACACATTTTCAATGTGTCTAGAACAATTGTGCAAATTTTCAAAAGCATCAGGTATAAGGTGTATGAGTTTCAGATTACACAAACTCCATACCGTAATGTTAAAATTTGATGAAAAAATGACTAAGTTCAACAATGTATAAATTCAACAATTTTTATTCAAATCTCACCAAAAGGTGAGATGCACATCTTCAATGTGTCCAGAACAATTGTGCAAAGTTTCAGAAGTATTGCAAAAAAGGTGTCTGAGTTTCAGATTACACAAATTTGGTACCCCCAAGCGTGACGGACAGACGGACGGACGGAGTTGAGCGGCTCCTAGACCTGCTGTCACCGTTGGTGACGCAGGTAAAAATCTTGTCAAAAACAAGTTATTAAATGATATTTTATATATGTAGGACCAGAAATTATTTCTATTTGGTGTCAGAATTAAAATAATAAGATGATCCTATTTTTTGCTCACCTGGCCAAAGGCCTTGTGAGCTTTTGCCATCACTCGACGTCTGTCGTCCGTCCGTCCGTTTTCAAATATCTTCTCCTCTGAACCTACTAGGCCAACCTAACAAAACTTTGCCTGAATTATCACCAGGGTATGCACTTTTAAGTTTGTGATTTTTATGTCCGTAGACCCAACAACATGACCACTGTTACTAAAAATAGAACATAGGGGTAAATTGCTGTTTTTGCAAATAACTCAAAAACCGTTATGACTGGACAAAATTGATCAGCATGATGAGATCTACCCACCCTGAATTTTAAGAGAATATCCGATAACCCGTCTAAGAGTTATTGCCCCTTTTCCGCAAATTTCCTTTTTTTTGTGTTATTTTTTATCTTATATATTGAAAATGATAGAAGATAGGGGTAAAGTTTAAATTACAAAAATGGTCAGCATAATAAGATCTACATGTCCTGCATTTTTGAAGAAAATCTGACGAACCATAAAATAAAGATCCTATGTGAAATGCATTCAAAGATCTTCTTTTCTGACACTACTAAGCCATAGTTTGTGATGTTAATGTTCATGCCTCATCCAAAATGGCCACCAGGGGGAAACATAGATTAACATAGTGACCCTAGTGAAATGCATTTTTTTGAAATTATGGATTTCCTTTGTTTGGGTTCTAGTGCTGCTGATGAGCAATAAATTTCCGAAATGGTCATACAGCTCATTAAAATTATTGAAGTTAACATATGTGTTATGGTCTCATGTTCATTCACTTCATATCCTTTCGTAAAATATTTAATACAGGAGTTTGTCTTTTATTGCAGTGTGGAGTTGGTAAAACAATTCCCCGTGGTAGAGATGTATGCTCTTTATTTTTTCTTAGATATGGTGTACTTGTACATGAGATAATATCTCATGTGTACACTTTGTTCAATTACTATTATCTAAATTTATGTAAATTCGAAAACCAAAGAATAAACTCCCACCATTGTAGTTTTGTCCTTAGCTATATTTGATATTACTGATTATTCGGATTTCGTTTGGTTTTATGCATTTTAACATTTTTTGAAATTATGGATTTCCTTTGTTTGGGTTCTAGTACTGCTGATGAGGAATAAATTTCCGAAATGGCCATACAGCTCATTAAAATTATTGAAGTTAACATATATGTTATGGTCTCATGTTCATTTACTCCATATCCTTTCGTAAAATTCTCAAAGATCTTCTCTGAAACTACTAAGCCAACTGGAATCAAATTTGGTCACAATACTCCATTGGTGGTCCCCTTCAAAGTTTGTGATTTTTATGTTCATACCTCATCCAAGATGGCCGCCAGGGGGAAACATAGTTTAACACAATGAACCTATTGGAAATGCATTCAAAGATCTTCTTTTCTAAAACTACTGAGCACTGAGCCAATGGGAACCAAACTTGGTCATAATAGTCGTTGGGGGGTTTCTTAAGTTTGTACCTCATCCAAGATGGCAATAATGTTTGAATATCCTATCAGAAACTCTAACATCTGGTCAACCGATGTATTGTATGGATAATAATGGATGGCCTCTTGGTGACGATGAATAAAACAAGTCACCAGGTGAGCGATACAGGCTCATGTGAGCCACTTGTTGGAATATGTGTTCAAAGGTCTTGAAAAACAGCAACAGTGATACTCAAATTGACAAAATGAACACACGATCCTGATAGATAAAAGTGACAATAAAAGTCTGAAGCAATTAGAGGGAGATACCAGTAAGTAATATCCATAAGAAGTACGAGAGTATCGAGAACACACAACCCAACACAGAGCATTTTAGGCAAGTCGTCATATTCCGACTTGGAACGGGCATATAATAAAATAGTATATACATACTGACTGTTGAAGAAGTTATTTTGCTTAAATATCACAAGAAGTAAATATATCACCCGAAACGCAGTCGAGGGTTATGTATTTTCTTAGTGTGAAATTAAAGTATATATCCTCTTTACAGGCATGATGTGTTATTTTTTACAAATTGCACTTTTACATATATTACTCCAGCACAACAAAAGAAAAACATATTTAAAAAACGATAGTAAAAACCAATTACAAAAAATAATAAAAAAAGACAAAATATATAAAGAAAAGTTAAAAAAAGAAGAAAATTGTACAAAAAATATGCATTTTACAAATTAATATAACCATTGAATCATTAAAGGTACACGATTTGAAATGCATTTTTTAATTAAAAGTCATCTTTCGGCAGAATCAAAATTCACTTTGAAATTATATATTTCCGATAAATGTTAATTATTTCAATTTCATTTTAAATGTAATTCTATTGACAGGGGAGATGATATATCGATAGAAGGGTGATAGATCGGGTTGATATATCAGGGTGGTATATCGGTGCAAGCAATGGTGTTCTAGTGGGCGGAGCTAGTACATCTTCGCTAGCCAAGGGTTAGGAGCGGATCGTAACCCTTGGCTAGCGGAGATGGAGCTAGCAAGGAATAGATTGAAATAACACATGTTAATTATCCAAAAGAAAATGAAGATTTTTTTATGAAGTATAATATAAAAGTGAATATATAAGATATATTTGGTATGTGTTGGGTAATGTGGGATGTTTTAATGTAAAGATAAAAAAAAAAAAAAAAAAAAAAAAAAAAAAAATCAAAATTTTGCTTCGATTTTTTAAAGCACCTTTAGCCTCTCTTATATGGACATATAATTTTAAGTGTATGTGCGAAACATGACACTGGTGTGGATATTTCCAATTATATTCGGTTTTTGTATATTATTGTAACTTCATGCAAAATGAGAGTAATAACATGTAATTGAAAAGGACAATTGAATTAAGTGTCCACCTGTCAGGGCTGGGATTTTTCGCCATCTTATTTCGACCCCATAAAATGTTGTACAGGTTATAAGACAGTATGTAATTACTACTATTTGTAGCGAGATTTTCTTTATTCACAACAACCAAATATCTCAATATGTAGATGGAAATCCATCCCAATTTTTCACAAGTGTGATCGTTCAGGTCTTACAAAATATCTTTAATCTGTTAATCAAAGGCAAGGGGATTCCAATAACAGCATAACAGCAAACTGATTTTTCCAATAACAGATAACAAGGAATTGGACATTTCAATACATATAATCAATTTTGACAAATAACATCATAACAGTTATTACCCCTTGCCCCTCCTCAACAAATGTATTACAAAAGCACCTTATAATTCAGTCTTTGTGGACTTATAATAAATTGGACGAATGAGAATTGGATCGAATTCTTTTCTTCCCGACAAGAGCCGCTGTAACTATATAGCAAAGATACACTGCTCAAATGGAAAATCGAGATAATACTTACAAATTAAGTTTGTTTACCTCAGCCAAGGAATCACGTGCCGTGTGTATTAGTTATCATATTTGTGTGCATATAAATGCAAATCTCCTTGACATTTACCCAATTTCCTTTCTTCTTCATATTAAAAGATTTAATGATAGTTGTATAGAATTTAACTCGTCAGTGATCAAACCAGGTGAGACCTGGTTCTTAAAAAAAAAAAAAAAAAAAAAAAAAAACACTGAGTAAATCACTTTACTAGGTTTTATGGCTATTCCATTAATATTATTTCATTTGCTTATAGCTTTGATATGCATAAATGTATTTGTTTATTTGTACATAGTTTGTTTTTTCCTATCTACTTTCCTTTTATATGAATTCTTTAATACGAAAATGTCATTTGATTTTTATCTGGAAGACATATAGAAAAGATGGATTCACGACACTCAAGGGACATTATAAAAGAATAGGGTAACCCCTTTTAGGAATCTTAGTTCTTTAACGACATTTCTGAATCTGTAAATTCTAGAAACATAGTCGATACTGCGAGTACAATCTGTCGAGTACATACAATTGCGAGAAACTAATTTAGAGCATATATATGTTACATCCATTGCTAGCAAACGTCGGCGTTTGAGTAATTTAAAAAGTCTGTCTCTTTCCTTTTTTACGTAGCGTTGTTGATTATTACCCCCTGTGTCTTGCAAACGCCAGTCCTTTTATGTGTTTTGCATTTTATCTATCACTGACACATTTCCATTGTTTATTGTTTGTGTTAATTCATATGTACACGTCTTTTGTTGTTTTGTCGTTCCCTCTCATACAAATCTGTTGTTTTAAATTCTTTTTCATTTTTCCCTCCAATGAATACGGTCACCTTTTGCTTATTTTGCCTTGATGTGCTCAGATCATCTTTAGCATAGCTGTAAAAAGTTTTAAAAGGTTCAGTATAAGTACTCATTTAGTCCTTGTACTTTACTTAGTTTTTATTTTTATAAGACAAAGCTGTACTATCAAGTCATGATTTGCCGAAATTGCAAATTATAGACGTTATGGCAGGAAACAAAGCAACTTAGAAATAACTAAAACAAGCTGTATGAAATGATGGTAACACAAAAGAATATAGTTTGTATATTATGTCAATTAATAATATCCTCAGCAATTTGAAGGATCCAAAAGTTTTGAGAATCAAGCTTCCTGTCATTAGGATTCACTTTGCAGCAACATCAAGCTTCACTTACCAGAAATGATACAGACAAACTTTTAAATATAGGCTGTTATATAGTTATGATGCCAAAGTCTGGTGCTCTGCATCATATGGAATTTTATGTTCGCTAACCTCGAAATTTTCTAACTTAGCTTAGATGAAAATAACAAAAGACCGAGCAAACGACCAAACATACATGGCAATATAAGAATCACATAATTCACCACTGGCGTCAACGTGATGATCGTAACTGCAGTTACCATCATCCCAACATGGCGGACGACAATGCGGTTTAATTTTATAAAGCCAATTTTCTCCCGTTAACAGTTCATTATAATAAATGTTTTATGTCAAGTAAAATGTTTTTAAGCCAACCTTCGAGAAAATATATTAGCACGAAACGAAAATTTGACGAGGTAAGAGAAAATCGGGATACAAAAAAACTCGATGATGATCGTAACTTTAGAATTTTATTTTGAATGATGATCGTAACTTTTTCATATGATGATCGTAACTGGATGTTCGCGAAAGATTAGATTGACAAAATATTATAGGATTAATGATGTACAGTTTGTGAGTGAGCTGCCGGAAATTATGTATACATAATTTCCAAAAAATCAGTGTTTAATCCTTACAATTCCAATTTTGTACGTTAAAAACTGCTTGATCCATGGCGATAATGTCTTTACTTGCTGCACTATATTTTTGCGGAGCGGATTAATGGGCAAACAGAAATATCGAAAAATATTTCCGTTCGCTATTCATGACGTTGACCAATGGAAATGAATGTTACAATTACATTTGGCATTATTTTGTAATACACAAGCTAAATAACCGATATGTCACGAGCTAGATACACTAAAATAATCATAACTTCATAAAAGCAGGCCTAATTTTGAATTGAAAATTCATAATATTTAACTTAAATGTATTTAAAACTATTGTCAGTCAAAAGCGCACATGTTTTATGGACGGTGTTGCTTTTGACTAAAATTAAATGATTGCCACGTGTTACACTGTTCATTTCCTGACCACAGCTAAGCCTTTTCATACTTCTCAGTAGGTGCTATTTGGAAGCCACAAGGGGAGAAAGGTAGATTCACATTCCAGCGCAAAAACCGGCTAGTTTTCCCAATCTGCTTAAATATGGCTACACGATTAGGAACATTTAATTCCTTGGCAGCCTTCTTAGATACTGATATCGTGGGAGTATCCAGAACACTCTAATTTAAATTTGACTGAAATGCTTTGATACATGACTGAACACTTGCAATAAAAAGCTAAATTTTCAAACACATTAACCAATTCGCAGTAAAACTCAATTTTCAAACATTTGTACAATTCGGGTACCATTTATGCAAATTTCCCTTCAATTGCTCAAAAGTGTACACAAGAATTATTCAAGGCAGCTTGGAGCAAGATTTTTTACACCTATCCACAAAGTAAAGGTATTGTCAAAAGAATATACAAAATATAAATTTATTAAGTTTGATTGCAACGTTTAATAGTTGTTAGATAAAAACGTTAAAATTTGGTGCAATTTGGGTCCTGTCACGTTATTAGATTTATTTATTAGTTTGAGTTTTTCGTCCAGTAATAACATATTTCCACTATATCAGGACGAGAACATGTTAATCAATTCAAAATATACTAGATTGTAAAAGGGGGAGGTAATGAATATGGATATCACAACTGGGGCAACTTTTGCCACTGGAAAAGGGGTGAAATGGGTAGGGGCAGGAAATTTAGCCTTCCATACTTCCCCAGTGAGTCTGCTATTGAACAAGAAATATAAAAGGCGTCTTAATACTGCATGGGGCCTGGCAATCTCAACACAGTTTGGCTACAATAGTTTGCGGTCAGGCTTTCAGTATTAT
>MJUU01000577.1:2530-27755 GCA_002080025.1 Modiolus philippinarum | reverse complement strand
TGGGCTACGAAGTGGCTAGTAACATTTAACCCCTCAAAAACAGAAACTCTAGTTATCTCTAGGAAGACAAATAAGCCTGTTCACCCCCCTCTTCTACTTAATAATCAACAAATACAATGTGTAAATTCTCATAAACATCTCGGAGTAATAATATCCGATGATGGATCTTGGCATAACCATATTGATTATATTATTGGCAAAGCCTATACGAGGCTAAATATTATGAGGAAATTTAAATTTACTCTTGATCGTTTAACCCTTGAGAAAATGTATATTTCATTTGTTCGTCCTATACTAGAGTATGCTGATGTTATATGGGATACCAATAACTTAAGCTTGATTAATAAACTTGAATCTGTTCAATTAGAAGCTGCTAGAATAGTTACAGGGGGGACCAAGGTCACATCACACCAAAAGTTATATGATGAAACTAAGTGGGAAAAATTGACAGACAGACGAAAGAACCACAGACTTTTTCTATTTCACAAAATGCTAAACAAGAAATCTCCCCAGTATTTAGTGGACTTAATTCCTACAACCGTTGGCACAAAGCATTGTCATAATACACGTCAGTCACTAAATTTACAAGAAGTACGGACTCGTACAAATCTATATTCAAACTATTTCCTGCCCTCTACGATTAAAGATTGGAATAAGCTTTCATTAAATACTCGCCAAACAGAATCCTTTTCCTCTTTTAAGAACCAGATCTTAAATAAAAATACCAAAGTTCCTTCTTTTTATTATTCTGGTAGCAGACTTGGTCAAATTTTTCACGCACGGTTACGAATGAACTGTAGTTCCTTAAATGTTCATTTATTTTTGAAAAAATTGGTTGAATCACCCATGTGTGTTTGTGGTGAAATTGAATCAGTTCAGCATTATATTTTTTATTGTAATAGATATCTTAATGCTAGACAAGATATGCTGATTTCTCTTATGAATATGAATTTGAATGTTTTAGTAGATACAGATCTTCTTATTTTTGGGTCCACTGTTCTATCCGATGAACAAAACTGTGAAATTTTTAAGCTTTTTCAAAAATTCATCATCAAAAGTAAGCGTTTCAATTCTTGAGTCACTGAATATCTCATACAAATTCCTTTACTTTCCACATTGTCTATTCCTTAATATCCTTCTTTCTAAACCCTTTATTATATTTAATTAATATAGTTATTTAGCATATAAGAATATTCTGAGCATGCAATTTATTTATTATATGAATATACTGCGTCTTTTTTTATATGGAGACAGATTTATAAAAGCATTGTTATGCTTGTTTCTGAAACCTATTTGTTGTTTCTATATGTATATGTATAATATTTGTATGTTATTTAACTAATAAATATGTTTAAACCAATGATTTATGATATGTTAGCAACAAATCGTGTGCAAACATTTTAGTTTTAGACGTCTTATAGGTTCAGAAATGTCAAAATTAGCACCCCCTCCCCTAAAAATTAAGGGAAAATATGAAATATTTAGGCTCTAAATGATTAAAGAATAATGTTTTATTGGAATTCTAGTGTGTATTTCACTAAAGCTGACATTCAGAAGATCATTTAAGTAGATTTAAACTTTTTATGAGGTCTCTTTTTGATTCTTCTGCTGGAAATTGTATGCAAAATGGGAATTTTCCGCTATTCAGAATTTCTGCTGTTTTGACTTTGAGAGGCAAATACTTCATGAAATTGATATATAACTTGAAAATGTTGATTAGATATCCTTTCATTATATCTAAGCCATAAGAAAATATGTTTTAAGCATTTTTAGAAAAACTACAGTCTCATAAATTACAAACATATAACCTCTTACCACAAATATTCAACGCAATTTATTTCATTTTATTCAGCTTGAAAAGCTTAGACATTGTATAAAGGTCCAATAACATAAAATTTCAAATACAAAAAAAAACATAGAGACTCCCATATATCACAAATAAGATCATGTGTGTGGTTTATGGGCAGTTATACAACAATTAAACTTTGAATTTTGTAAAATTCCGAAATGCTGAAAAATCCCATTTTTCACGAAAAGCGGCCAAAATATACAATTTTTCCTATATTTTGGCGTTAAAATTGCATATTGCGATATATAAAATGCATTTTTTTCAAGAAAGTAAAGTTCATATAAATGTACAGACATACATATTCTGGGGATTTTTAAGCATCATTTTCCTGGGGTAGAGGTAAAATTTTCGGTATTTAGAGTCACATTGAACACTCCTTGTTCTTCTAAATATTGTTTTTATATAGCTTATATCTGTATATATCGGTTGGAACAATGAATTGGCATATCTGCATATAAATCCTCCAAATTTGCCACATATAACTATTTAAAAGTGAATTGTGGACAAATCTGAAATGCTGAAAATTCCCATTTTTCATCAGTTCTGTACAAAATATTGAATTTCAGCTGACAAGTGGGACTTAAAATGAAAAATCTTGATAGAAATTGTGCAACATTGTTATATTCAATGCAGATTTTATGTGTTTTTGGTTATTTTTATGCGAATATAGTAAAAAAATGACTATCATAGGGGAAATTTGTTGGAGTAGGGGTAGGTTTTTCGGTATTTAGAGTCACATTAAACACTCCTTGTTTTTCTAAACAGTGTTTTAAAACAACTAATGTATCGCTTAGAACAATTAAATGGCATAATTGCAGATGAATCCTCCAGATTTGACATATATTATGATTTAACAATGAGAAATCTGAAATGTTGAAAATTCCCATTTTTCATCAGTTTGGGCCAAATATTGAGTTTAAGTCAAAAAATGACTGTTACAATACCGAATCATGATGTAATCCATGCAGCATTGTCATATATAACACACATTTTGCGTTTTGTAGTTATTTTAATGCGAACTAAGACAAAAAATTGACAATTTTAGGGAAAATTTGTTGGGAAGGGGTAAGATTCTCTGTATTCAGAGTCATATTAAACACCCCTTGATATTCTAAACACTGTTTTAAGACAACTCATGTATTGCTAAGAACAATTAATTTGCATATCTGCAGATATATCATCAAGATTTGCCATATATAACGGGTTAACAGTGAACTTTGGCCAAATCTGAAATATTGAAAAATCCCATTTTTCATCAATTTCGGGCACTATGTTAAGTTTAAGTCAACAAATGGCTGTTAAATTAGAAAATCAGGATGTAATTTATGCAACATTGTCATATTCAACACACATTGAGCGTGTTTGAGTTAATTTGTTGCAAACATAGACAAAAAATTGACAATTTGAAAGAAAATTTGTTGGGGTAGGGGTAAGATTTTCGGTATTTTGAGTCAAATCAAACACTTCTTGCTTTTTTAACAAGGTTTTCAGACAACTAATGTATCGCTCAGAACAATTAATTGGCATATCTGCATATATGTCATCCAGATTTGCCATATATAACGGGTTAACAGTGAATTTTGGCCAAATCTGAAATGTTGAAAAAACCCATTTTTCATAAATTTCGGGCACAATATTAAGTTTAAGTCAACAAATGGCTGTTAAATTACCAAATCGTGATGTAATTCATTTAACATTGTCATATTCAACACACATTTTGCGTGTTTGAGTTAATTTGTTGCGAACATAGAAAAAAAATTGACAATTTTAAAGAAAATTTGTTTGGGTAGGGGTAAGATTTTCGGTATTTTGAGTCACATCAAACACTTATTGTTTTTCTTAACAATGTTTTCAGACAACTAATGTATCGCTTAGAACAATTAATTGGCATATCTGCAGATATATCCTCCAGATTTGGCATATATAACGATTTAACAGTGAAATTTGGGCAAATTTGAAATGTTGAAAATTCCCATTTTTCATCAATTTTAGCCAAAATACTGAGTTTAAGTCAACAAATGGCTGTTAAAATACGAAATCATGGTATAATTTATGAAACATTGTCATATACAACACACATTTTGCGTGTTCTGGTTAATTTTATACTTACACAGACAAAAAATTGACAATTTTACAGTAAATTTGTTGGGGTAGGGGTATGTTTTATTGATGTATGATGTTTATATTACATAAGAATGGCCATTATTTGTAATAGTTGTAAAGCCCATATAATAAGCTTTCATTTGATACCTACTTTAATGATATTTGTTTACTAAAAGTAATATTGGACAAAAGAATGCAAAAACTTAGTCAAAATCGGAAATATTCAAAGATCCATTTATTTGGTCTATTTGAAAATAAAACTTTGTTCATAAAGAATATGTTAACATTATGTTAACATGTTTTATATTCAAGAAAATAGATTGAAATACTAAAAACAATGTTCAGAATTGGGAATCGAGATGCACTTCGGGTTCTTTAGACTATCAAACTTACGCAATTTCAATGAAAATATCTAAATTTTCGTCAATATTTCATAGGGGTAGGGGTACGTTTAATGGCGCTATGGAAGGTATTTGGTATAGAAATTGTAAAAATTTGGGTTCTTTGAAAAGCTTATACAATAAGCAATAATTTGATGCATCGTTTTTATAAGTAGGAAGCATTTGGTCAACATTTTGAAGCAACTGAAAGAAAAACTTGAACGAAAAACGAAATTTTCCTAAATTTCGGTAGATGGGTCTATAAATTGTCCCTATTCCACCAGTGCGTGCAGGTTATGCTCGTGTTTACATGTTTTATTTTGAAGAGGGGATGTATGCGGACTTAAAACCAGAGGCTTCCAGGAGCCTGTATCGCTCACCTGGCTTTCAGTTGCCTTAATCAAGGAAACATTGTAAGTTATACAGTTGATCTTCAGTTTCTCAAACTTTTGTAGCTCGAACACCTCCAATATCTTGAACTGTTTTTAAAGTCTGATCATGTTTTACAATATTTCTTTGTTGGGCTTTTTTTGACAAAAAGCGTTCTTGCTAAGGACCACTTTCGACATCCGTTTTGAAGTCGAGACGCCATTTTGTAAATGGCAGTCGACAAACAATTTTCAACAACGGTTTTGAAGTCGCAACATCAATATCTATTTAGAAACCAAATTTCATTGAAATAGGATAATGTTGAATTTTCACGCCTTTTTATGCGGCCATTCAACAAACAATTTTTAACATCAGTTTTGAAGTTGCGACATCAAAATCTATTTGGAAACCTAAGGTCATTGAAATCGGACAATGTTGAATTTTCCCGCCTTTTTTGGTGGCCACTTTGAAAATGTCGGTAAACGAACAATTTTGAGCACCAGTTTTGAAGTCTCAACATCAATATCTATTTGAAAACCAAATTTCATTGAAATCGGACAATGTTGAATTTTCCCACCTTTTTTGACGGCCATTTTGAAAATGGCGGTCAATGAACAATTTTGAACACCAGTGTTGAAGTCTCAACATCAATATCTATTTGGAAACCAAATTTCATTGAAATCGGACAATGTTGAATTTTCCCACCTTTTTTGACGGCCATTTTGAAAATGGCGGTCAATGAACTTTTTTTTACATCAGTTTTGAAGTTGCTACATCAAGACCTATTTGGAAACCAAATGTCATTGAAATCGGACAATATTGAATTTTCCCGCCTTTTTGGCGGCCATTTTGAAAATGGCGGTCAACGAACAATTTTCAACACCGGTTTTGAAGTCGCAACATCAATATCTATTTGGAAACCAAATTTCATTGAAATCGGACAATGTTGAATTTTCCCGCCTTTTTTGGTGGCCATTTTGAAAATGACAGTCAACGAACTATTTTCAACACCGGTTTTGAAGTCGCAACATCAATATCTATTTGGAAACCAAATTTCATTGAAATCGGACGATGTTGAATTTTCCCGCCTTTTTTGGGGCAGCCATTTTGAAAATGGCGGTCAAGGAACAATTTTAAACATCAGTTTTGAAGTCGCCACAGCATGGCAAACATTTCATCAGTTTACACTTGACCTTCATCTTCTATAGTTTAAGGAATAAAAGATGAAAAATACGAAAATTTAAAAAATTCGGTGAAAAAAGGGCAATAACTCCTACAAGGGTTGTGGATTTTCTTCAAAATTTCGAGGTGGGTAGACCTTGATATGCTGAACATTTTTGCAATTTACACTTGACCTCTATCTGTTACACTTTTTGAAATAAAAAATAAAAAATGCAAAAATTTTGAAAATTTAACGGAAAAAGGGCTATAACTCCGAGATGGGTTTTCAGATTTTCTTCAAAATTGCAGGGCAGGTAGATCGTGACATGTTGATCATTTTTAACTCCAGTCAGATTTTTGATATTTTTAACGGTTTTCGAGTTATTGGCCAAAACCTGCAATTTACCCCCATGTTCTATTTTTACCAACGGCGGTCATGTTGTTTGACCTACCGCCTAATCGAACACAATTTTGAGAAGCCATACTCTGGTGATGATTCAGGCCAAGTTTTGTTACATTTGGCCGAGTGGTTTCAGAGAAGAAGATTTTTGAAATTGTTGACAGACGGACGACGGACGCTTAGTGATGGCAAAAGCTCACATGGCCTTTTAGGCCAGGTGAGCTAAAAATGGGTGGGGTTCTACAGCCTAACGGACCCTAACAGACCCTTATACTGATTAAGATGGCCCACTCATCACATTTTTGAATATGCGTCAGACTTCGGAACTCCTCTGGTTTTCTCGAGATCAATGGCTTAAAGAATTTGACTAATTCCCACCTTTTTATTCATGAATGTCTTCTATAGGTCAAATTAAGACACCTAACAAGTTTTCATAAATTCTAGATATAACTTCCTAGCGTTTAGACAAAAAATAGTCCTGATGTCAAAGTAAGAATCCATCTTTATCCCACCAAATTTTCAATGCCTTGTATCTCCGTTAAAAGCACACGAAACTTTTTATTCCTTTTAACCATTTCATTTAGTCTGCAGTGCATAATCAATTGAAATGGGTTTCAAGAAATCATTGTAATAAACAGAATCAGGAGTGAGCCTCCCTAACCCTACTGTTAGATTATAAATTTAATGATTAAAGTTAAAGAAAAAACAAAGCTATTTTAAGTTACAGAAACGACATAAACACATATCTAGCACCATATTTGGTGAAAACGGGTTTAATTTGGACAAATTATTTAATAAAACAGTTACCTAAGGGCTTGTATGTAGATCCTTTAGTTTGTTCTCCAGGCGTTAACACCACAGCCGCTTCCGGTTTCAAGGTAGTATTTTCTGGTTTCAAAACGGTAACAGTTAAATGTAAACTTGAAGAAAATTCAACAAAAAACAACACAGATATCCAACTCAATGCCCTCATGTTGTATTATGTTTAAAGCTTGACCATTACCTTGACTTCTTGTCACACAGCCTTATCTGTATTATTTCCAGGTGTTAACTTTCCGGTTTTATTTTTAATACTTGTGTACTAGTTTCAGACGTTTCCGGTAAGGGAAACAGCTCTCGATATAAAATTTAATCACAAATATTTAGAACTGGAACCTTGACTTAAGTACGTTCCAATATTTATTACATGTCTTATTATGGTGATTGTCTTGCAGACGTTGTATGACCATTTGTGTTACGTTTGAGTATTCCAGTATATTGATCACGTGAATCCCGATCATCATATTCATGGGTACAAGTAACGTTACGAAGGTTTGGTGTTGCGTCATAAGTATACCTAGTGCAACATATCCAAAAGTTTATCACATTGAAGTTAAAAATAGTTGAATTTAAAGACAATCGTACTAAGTTGCGTCATATCTAGTACCTGTGTAAATTTCCCTTATTATTATTAATGTATAAGTATTTCACGTACTCTTTTTAGCTATATCTACAGTAGTGTGAAGTAAGTGAGAAACGAACCGTCAGTCTAAAACAAATAATCCAAGTACAATGGCAACATCATAAAACAAAGAAACAATATACATAACATGTGAACGGCACAGAAAAGAAAATGAAGACACACGCAAACACAAGAATGAACACCACGGACCCAATAAAAACCATGGGTGAGATCAGGTGCACTGGTAGAGAAAGCATATCCTGCCTCTTATAAGACGCCCGCCGTGTTGAACATGTCTAATCCTGTAATATCCGCTAAAGGAAACAATTATCATAAGTTTTTAAGGGAAAGATCTGTTGTCATCTGGGAAACAGATATCCCATAGTAGTCCACAAGATCGTAAGACTTCCAGAGTGACATACCTTTGTTTAGTAGCATTTTTATGAAATATGGCTCTGATTAGTTGATATATATGAACTCCATATTCCGGCACTGTTTAAAGGTTGCTACAAAGAAAATGGAAGTTGACTTTTGGAGAAGTAAAGTCATGGCGTTTGCCATACAGATTAGTTTGAAGTCTACCACTGTTGTCAATGTCAAGATGAAAGCCAAGGAATGAGGCCGATGTGGAAGTATATGTTGTATCCTTAATTTTGATTTCTTTTGAATAGATCACCAAAGCGAGGGTTGTTTCGTGACAAAATATCATCCATAACGGAAATTAAATTCAATGATTTGGTTATTTTTTACCTTTAAGTGTTAAGAAGTTCTTCGATGAATTCAGCTTGTAACATTTCAGCCATAATAAGTGCCACGGTTTGTGGCCATTGGAATATTCCGATTGTCTGTTAAAAACAAGTCCTCAAAACTGGACTAATATATATTGTCGATCAGAAACATTTTACATTTTAATCACTTCTTCTGTAATGTTTTTTCTGTGAATGATTCGGAGTCATATTTTACAAAGAAAGCTTGTTCTGTACCTATAACAATGTACCTATATTTTCGTTAACCGTTCTTACGAGATAATCATATTTCAGTCGCGATTTTAGTTGTTGACGAGGAATGGTATTATAAAGCGTGAAGTAGAAAATTTTAATGCTGTTATAGTGTGATAATGATCTAGAGTTTAGGATGTTAAGTAACACCTGAGAGTTTATCAATATCCATATTTCATGAACACCGCTTCTCGAAGAGCAAGTATCACAATTTTTATGGCCATTTTTTTTACAGCTGTAAAAATGGAAGTTAACAACTTCGATTGCAGATCCAACAATTTATCGTTCTTTCTATGGACATTTATGTGACTTTAGTACCACGTACAAAGACAGAAGGTGCGTGTCTTCATCCTTATAGGAAATTACACCACAATAACAATATGTGGAGTCCACCAAATGAAGATTTAACGAAATATCCGTAAAACAGATTGGCAATGTTTATTATATTTTTCCGAATTTCACCGAGTGAAGATTTAACGAAATATCCGTAAAACAGATTGGCAATGTTTATGATATTTTTTTAAATGAAAAAGCCTTAATCTGAAAACTTAGAAATATGTATTAATGATTTTTGTTATGAATTTTGAATAGCATTTATTTGAGGATTGTCCCTGTCCTATTATTTTTATGCTCTTTGAAAGCAACCACCGAATCTGCTACAAACATATAAATATGCAATAAAACAAACTTGAGTCTAAAAAGGACTCATTTAACAACTCTTCTTAACTTGTTATCTATGTATTCCTCAAATGAAAATTTAATGATATCAGTTGTATAAATGATTTATCCGAATAATTCTATGTTTGAATATAATTCATTTCAAAATATTTTACTACACAAATACCATTCCGAGGTAAACATTCAAAATTCATCTTATTTGAGAATGCATTGGCCGTTTCTTGTTGAGTATCAATGTTTTAACGACATTGTTTGTACCTTTATATAAAAAAAGAAGATACCAAAACATATTGATACATGAATTACGGTCCTAAAATGCTTAAATAATTAAAAAAGAAATAATAGAAAATTAAAGTATCACAATATAATTTTATTACATGTTTATCGGGATGACAATACAAATTGAATTCATAAATGATGCAAAGTAAATATGAAATTTAGAAAAAAATTTCATATAGTAAGCAACAAAAAGTACTATATTCGATCTACTACAACTCAACAATTTGAGGATGTCTTTTTACGCCAAAATATCTTTCAATGGTTTAATTATCATCAAGCTAAGTACACTTGGCGATATGGCATGTATTTTGGCGGGCCACTTGAAAATTAGCAGAGAATGAATGCATGTATTTTCTTTTATGAAAAAAGCATATAAATCAGATTGGCATTAAAAAAGATTAAGAATTAAGGACGGAGATCAAAACAGTTGTTCTTTGCTAAATTTCATTTACAAAAACTGGCATTAATTTTAACTTGGCTAAGTTGAAGCAATTATGTTTTCATGCCATAATTTCAATCGTTGTTCTAACACCCCTTATCATATGTCAACGTCATAACCAACAAAGAAGTCATTTCCTGATATTTCTTGTTGCCCATTAATACGATCCGATGTCAAATAGTGCAGTATATAGTGACATCAAATTAAGTGACAACACTATTCTAGGTTCACAGGATTGGAATTGGTATTAAAAGAAATAAATTAATTTTGAATGAGTTTCAGACGTGTAAACGCCGCCTTTCACTCGCAAACCTAACATATTATCCTTCCGACTTATTCAGTTTGGGAGTGAGTCGGTCGTGTATACGTATCGATTATTTCCTCAAAATTACTTTTATTCCTATATCACATGTAAAGTTATTGAGGATGAAAACCATTTCCTTTTAAATTGTAAAATTAATGAACAAAATAGGACAAATTTATTTTAACTTATCCATCAAAACTTCCCAAATATTAAAAATTTCAACCAGTTTCATAAAATACATATAAATTACATATAAATTACATATAAAATACATATAAATTACATTCTAAATCCAAACTCAACCCTTTTACCGGTAGTATGTACCTTTATGAAACAATCTGTTGAATTGATATAGGGTCAACGTCGGTCAGAGAGTCATCTATATTTTATCTAATTATTCATTGTATGTTGCATATATGTTTTGTATTGGTTTGTATTGCTTTGACCCCAAGGGGTGTAATTTTGCAATTAAAGGTTATTATATCAAAAGATCACTCAGTAATGTTCAAATAAAATTGACTTCCTTTTATCATATTGCTGGCTGCTTTCAGACAAAATGTCATCCAGTATTAAAAAGCAATATATTCTTTAGAAATTACTTTAACACAGATTATCAAAATTTTGATTGAAAACATTTTTGATATTATATGTATATAAGCCAATCAAGGGATTGGCATTATTTAATTAAGAGAACATGCATAATTCTTAAAGCCGTTATTTGTGACCTCGTCTGAGCGAAAGTCAAAATTGTCTCGTTGTGGTGGGAAAAAGGAAGCTGAGTATTTGAAGGAGCGATACGGCGTTCATACAAATAAATAATTTGAAAACTGATTTCGTAGTGCTTGATAGGTAAGATTGGAGCAGGTGGAAAATATGAAAAAGGGGGTGTTTACAAATACAATGACTGGGTTAATTTTGATATATAAAAAATATTATCGTAAGAAACGATATATTGCTGGTCAAAAATCAAACGGATGTCAATTTGATCTTTACATAACATATACATATAAATGACTGTAGAATTTGAAAACGAAATGAGAAATAATAATATATTGAAACTTAATAAAACAATTTATACCAATTAACTGTATTAATGTCTTATAAAGTCGTGTTCGGTCTGGGACGACGAAAATTCAGAAAAGTATAACCATTCCAAAAATTTGTATGTCAAATTACCAATTTTTACCTGTATGAAAGAATTTAATTTGCCATCAAGAGTTTGGCATGTCAAATTTTTTATGTCAATTTACCAATTTATTCCTGAATGAAATAATTGAATTTGCCATCAAGAGTTTTGCATGTCAAATTTTTGATGTCAAATTACCAATTTTATACAGAGAAAGAAATAAAAATTTGACGGTTCACTTCGATCATAGTAATTCTGGCTACTAGTAAACATCTTTTTTCACAACATTGATGAAACATTATCAAATGAAAACTGTTATAACCATATGATAGAAAAACATGAAGTTTTACTTAGCATGATATTTTTTTTTCTTTGCATCATATTTTTCGTATTTATTAGAAAAAAGCACGAATAATGCCCAATAGGCATGACCAATTCGCTTTCATGTACACAGATATTTAAAACACGAAAGTTGGCTTTGTGTATTTTAAAGAATCTATATAAATCCATTCCATAGCTCTGAAAGGTGAAAGAAGAGTACAATCATTTTGTCCTCGTAGGCCCTTGATCGGATGTGTGGTGCTAGTGTGTAATCTTGTTGCCTTGACGAAGAGTCCAGTAGTATTATGATGGAGTTGTAATTTCGCGAAAGACCAAATTATTTCTGATGTTGTGGAATGGTCATCAATAAACTTAATTGGTCTTCCTCTTTTATCATATCTGTCCTTTGCAGTTTGGGATGATTTCGTAAAAGCTAAAATAAAGGCTCCCTGAAACGGCATTGAAAAGTAAACTATAATAATCAGTGTATATAAGTTACAATTGTTCATTTAACAAAATTCAAACGGTATGAAAAACTAGTATTACCTTTTGCCTTTCATTGTTCTAAATTATTTATATTTATAACATATCATTTAACTAACTATTTTTTTGCCATTTTGTACCTTTTTAATCATGGCTGTATTTCATCTTACTTTCAATTCCGTTTAGTATATTTTTTGTTGTCTATTTATGTTCGTGTCAGGCTTTTTGATGATCATTTCATTTACATAATGTGTGCTTTGCTACGGAAATTAATCAAAATAAAAGTTTATAAAGTACTTTTGTGATTTTTGTGTATTATGCGAAAAAAATCAATACATCAATACCTTGAGAGGGAATCATCAACCCTGTTGAGCTAATGGTGATATATATTTAATCCATTGTAGAACTTCACGTTAATTGTTTTTCGTCAATTCAAATTTAGATCAATAATTTTCATGTCGGACAAATTATAAATACACTTCAATTCCATAAATAGTTTGTTTAGGTGGTATATATTCATGTATTTATTTCAATAGGTCAGAAATCCAGTTGTCCTTCAAATGGTAATTGAGAAGATCGATTCCGCCTTCAATTACACGAGTTCCTATCTCGAAAGTGTGTGTGTGTGTGTGTGTGTGTGTGTGTGTGTGCACGAAATTATCAATCATATGTAAGCGGACATCATGTACTACTTTGAAAAATATTAAGAATAATCTACAAAATAACCTGATTAATTTCCCTGCAAGTTGCTGGTGTTCCGAATTTACTAGCTGGTAACATCTTTTTCACAGCGTCTTGGCTCATCATTTTTGCTTTGAGTTGAAGAGGACTTACTGGAATAGGGCTCCCGTTATAACCTGGCATCCATACACTTGTGGAACTTTGGATTTTAATATCATCTGAATATCGACTTTCATAGACGTATGAACTATTATTAGTATTGTCTACTTCAGTGTTGACAAACTAAAATTATTTCAAAGATATTGTTAAATAAAACCATTAACTAAAAACATAATTTTGAGTTAGCTAAAACATTTAGAGTAGTCCCCTAATTTCCAAGAATGGCTTCACCGAATTGAACAGTTTGTGAAATTCACTTTTTCCATAAATATTCATGATTTATTTGTGCACGCCTAAATGATTGATTCTTACTGCTTTTTAACTAGTAATATTGTATTTTCGATTCACCCCATCCCTCTATTTTTGTTTGGTTTGAGTGCACTTCCTAGGATTTATTTTTTTTTCTGGTAATACATATTACTAAATACCAAAACAATATAAAGTTGATGTAAATGTAAATCAAATGAAACATGGTTGCTAATTTCTTCAACAGAGCAAGTCTACATTATGATTAAGTCATGCGATTTAAGGATGTAGTAAGGCGTTGGTTTTGAAACTCATGAAAGTCATTCGGATTCCTCCGATTTTATCCAGTATTACTGTGTAAAATATTTTGCCCCATTACACTCAACTTTCTAGCCATCAAAGGCTTCAGTAGCCCTTTTAAGGTAAGTAAGCAAAATTTCATAAGATTGTAGATTTTCCTTCCATGTATACAAATTAATAATGTTTTCATGTTTCACTAAGGTAAAAGTCCAAGAGTGCCTTTTCCCGCCATTCTTAAAATGTGAAAAAAATTTGGAAACGAGGTCCATAACTCATCAAAATTTTTAGCTTACTTTATTCCTTCAATAATGCTCTTTTCATTTAGGGCATCAATTAAAAATCGAAGGTTTATTTAATTTCATCTTACTACATCAACTAACAATACTTTCATTTCAATTCTGATTAGTCGCCATTTTGTCATTGCAAACATTTAAAAAAAAAGTATGAATTTACCAAATGGATTGGTGCTATTTGTGTGCACACTTTGTCGCTTGGGTTGTATTTTAAAACTAATAAAACTACTCATAAACTAAGAGAACAGAAAAGTAGCCATTGTCTTTTAGCTTTATTCAACCACTTAAACAGTTCACCAAATAAGGAAATACATTTGAAAGAAATAAACATTTTGCCAGATGTAAAGTTTTGTAATGATACCCTAATATGAAAGTGAAGAAAACTGAACCATCGTTTATTCAATGTGGAGATTTTAATAGTTTGAATGTTTGAATAAATTTGAACGTCATCATTTGTTAGGAAATATGGTTGTTTGTAGTAATGGTTACCTTACCTGAACTGAAGTTGTATTCTGCAAGCTAACCACAAGTTGTTGAGCAGTATTTGTCCAATGGGATACTAATTCTTTATTTTGATCGAGAGCTTTCATATTTGAAAGAGGCTGAAAATAATTATTTTCTGTTTTGAGAGAATTTTGTCAACATGCGATAAATACATTCGATTAATGTCCTGGAATGGGGTAAACATGTAATATTATTAAATCGCAATGGTTGTGTTATTGCCCGAAAACGGAAGTCATTGATTGCTTTCTCATACATGAATGTGTAAAAAAAATTATAATTTTGTGTGTTAGCAAGGAACCATTATAAACAATTAAACATTATGAAAATATAAAGTTGTATGGTACCAAAGATACAAAACATGCAAAATGAAAGTCTTAAAAATAATATTACTTTCTGAATATTTAATTCAAAACATAGTTAGACCTTGATTGGTTAATCTGAATATTCATGTTTGTATGTTAAACATCAGTTGAGAAATAAAATTGCAGGCGTCATAAATCAAAAGACACGCAGATTGAACAAGCCTGTTCATACATTTTAGATCATCAGATGTATCTTTTCGTATTTAACTAAAGTTATAGATACTTACAACCGCCGATGAAAATATATAAATACTTTATTATGAAAAACACAATTCCAATTAGGAATATAGCCAAACTTTAAGATTGAAATATCTTTCTAAGCAATTCTGTCTTTTTAATTCGTGTTGCTGCTGTCAGCTCAAGAAAAGACAAACTTGCGAACGTTCGAGAAATATTTCTCGTTCTTAGGCAACAACCTACCATCTTTTTCCCCGTCATAATTTTGAATATTTTCTTACGTATTTTGACCTCTATAATTGCTTTCATTTTTTGGTATCATTGAAGAGTTTTTAATTTTGTGCAAGGCTAAACGCATCTTATGGAACACTGATAAGTTATTATTCGGGATCATATTAAAGATAAGGGATATCTTCCATGAGTGTGAGAAATTCCGTCTTTTCTCCAGTGAAGAACCTTTTCCTTCCGTAAAATACAACAACCAACCCAAAAGAAATTATATCTAGCCTTTCTGGTAGAGTTTTTAATTTTGACGTCAACTCATCAATACAGTTTATTGTGGTAACAATTAAGACGTCGAACAAATCGCCACTTTGGATTGGACAGTAACCCGTGTAAGACAGCTTCACGCGACCCTGTCTTCGATGGGCTGTCTTGCATGGAAAACAACTATTAACGGATGAATATCTGGTCTTTTCTTAATACAGCTGAAAATTCACTCATCTTAGATTAGATGATACCAGACTCCTGATTCCTCCTCTTCCATTCACTCAAGAAAAGAATTTAGGTTATATGTTTATTAATTTCATATTGTGCAAAATATAAGAAGCTTCAGCTATTTCTTATTTTTGTTAAAGAACCAATACAAACCGTCATTATTGACGTTGTTTCCATGTATGCTTCATCTAAAAATGACTCTGCTGCGTCAACGTCGGTTTGGTTTGAGTCATTTCTTGCAGAAACAAGGAATGCGTTTGTGTAGTTAGCGATTGTGTCGTATGCAACTGCACCGGACATGTCTGGGTTCAGATCATTATTCGCAACTGCTGAAGGCATTTTACCGGAGGCAAACTGTCCATGATTGATACCTTCCATCACTATGACAGGTGTTGTAATGTGTTGCATCGGATTGTCTTTATTATATCGTTGAAGTTGCCTGAGAGAATATAACATAAATGCACAAAGAACTGTCATATATACAGCTGTTAGGATTGAAAAATAACTTTGATATATAATTCTTCTTGTGTAAGTCGTTGTAATTTATCATTCAGAGATATAGAGAAGCGATTGGTTGATTGATTGATGGATGGATTAGTCAGAGTTTTAAGTCCAATGAGCGTCTTTGTACTTATATTCAGAAGAAAAAAAGTTAATATATTCATACAAGAATAAAAAGAAGAAAGAAACAAAGGAGGATAATACAACAGGGGAAACGAGTTTTGACTGCCATTAAAAAATCGGCAAATAATTAAGGACTGGAAAATCGACCTATTTGACCTCAAGGGGTTTTTTATTGCAAAGAATAGAAAAGATTTTAAAAAAAAACATGAAGCATGACATGTTTTTGCAAGTTTTCAACCCTGGTTTGAACTCGATATAAGGCTGTCTGTATTATGACCAAACTACCCCACATCTACAAAGTATTCCCCTACCCATAACATTGGGACTTGGCCAGACATAATGAAACCCAATCCAGGTCTTTTGTAAATGAGAACAAGAAAAACATGCAACAAATGACTTTTACAAAATGTAAGAAAATGGAAAAAACGAAACCGTCATTAAACAAGTTTTTCCCTTATATTGAAAGGGGAAATGCAATTTTCCCCTCACATTTGTGCATTCAGCATACATATCCCTGGAATGTATTTTTTTATCTTATCAAAACTGTTTAACAGGTCATCTGTTATGCAAAATTTTGACAGAAATTAATTCAAATACATTTTCATACATAAAAATACAGTTTCAGTTAGTTCATTTAATGTAATTTTGACAATCTTGGGGCATTTTTATTGATTTTTTATAATGTTCCTCCTCTTGGTCCCAAATGAACTAATTTTGATTGTGAAAGGCATATGTTTAATACACTTTCAACCAAAAATAGTTCGGGTTTTCGAAGTCCTTGCATTATCTTCACAACTACTGTAAAATCACTTAAATTGATATCAAATGCTATTTATAGTCATGTTTTGATGATAATACAATAAGTGTGGCATATATTATTTTACAAAGAAGACCTACGAGAAAAAATCTTAAATGATTTTTGACAAATTTTTAACGTATTTAAAGAAATTAACATATAAAAATAACCCTTGATTACATAGCCATACTTATTTGTCGTGTCAAATAAAAATGGAGGAATGTGAGTGAAAAGTATTCCAGATTTTTTGGTGTAAGAAACAATCCACTTTCGAACAATTTTCATGTGTAGTTTTTGCCAAAAGCATAAAATACCATGAGTATTTTGTTTTACGTTTAAATTTCAATGCACTATTTCTTAAAATGGCGAATTAAAACTAAATGAGATAAACCTCCCCATTAAATAAGCAAAACAGTGAAAAACTTTCAGACTATATCAAGGCCTGTTGGCATAGTCCAATTTTAAAACTTTTGGGTATTTTTTAATATGTTATCTGGCTTTTGACAGCTATGTATTGTAAAATATCATCCCGTGAGCCAGAACATGAAGCATAGCGGTGAACGAGTGTCAGCAAACAACCCCGAGCTTCACATTCTGGCGAGCAGGATAAAGTTTACAATATTTCAGCTGTCGAAATCCCGATAATTTGTTTATTTACTTTTATTTTGTATTTGTAATTATTGAACTGAGGTTTTATAGTCTCCCAAAGTTGCGCGGGAAATACAGCATATATGTCATTCATTTTTCAACTTCATAAACCATGTTTTGTAGTTTTTAATTCGAAAGCCTCGAAGAGGCTGGAGAATTGATAAAACCATCCGATAGGTGTCACGTGACTAAAATGAGCGACAAGCCTTTTAACCCACTAAAATGAGCTGCGTGCTTCCGCCGAAAAGATAGTTCTTTCAAATTTCGTTTTTTGTATACGGAATAGTAACGGTGTTTCTATATATAAAATCAATAATAATATACAGTATATAAATATAAACAGTATTCACGTCCGTGTCTCTATTAAGAAATTCAGCGCGCCTTTCGCGTAGTTATATGTTCTCTGCATCATTATTCGTTTACCTGTATTGGCTATTTAGTGATTAGAGAAGCATACGAATGGGGGCAAATTTATTTATTTCAGATCAGAAGTTTTATTTTCAAACATCAAAATTTAAGGGAGGTGCAGATATAAAATGGTCGTCATCCGAGCACCTTATTAGAAATATTAAATCTAAACACCGAAACTTAAAATATCCCTTTCGATTATTATGACGCCATTTTGGAATTACCTTTGTTATTTTATTCATTTTTCATAAACTTCACTTTCTATTAGCGTTGATTGATGCAGCTCTCTAATTTTCACAAAAAAACATATAAATTGTATTGTTTTTTTTTTCTATGCAGCAGTTCTCTGGATGACTACAAGCTTTTCAGGTGTGTATATTTTCCATCGGAGCTATGATTAATCATCTAATCAGCGAAGGTTTTGTAATCTGATGAATATTTTGACCGATTTACTCGTAATAATATAGATTTTAAATGCTGCAATAACCTTGAAGCATTCATGACGTCATAATGTGAAAAATCATTGTGTCAGCGTACCAGTTTCTGTAGTTTTTCTTTCGTCTAGCTTACCTATTTGTGTATTTATGACTGTTTTGAATACCTAAACGGAAAGAGCAAATTAGCAAATATTAATGTTACCCTTTTGATTTCGTGTTAAACTCGGAAAAAAATGTCATTGCCTTTGAAATGTTGAGATAATCACATGTAAATTCTACGTAAAATTCTGATACATCCGGGTCAACCAGATATGGCTTTTGCGGGAGTGCTCTGGAGGCTGAAATTTAAATAGGGGAGGGTGATAAAAAAACATATTTTACACTTCAAATAAACATTTGAAGGTCAAAACCATCAGACGTCATGTTGCAAGCGGGAATTGTTTTCGACTAGCATTTCAGGTGTAACATGACGTGAAATTACAGACATATAAGGACAAACCAAAACAGCCATATCTTTAGTTAATACGATTCTTAATTCTAAAATGAGACATGAATATTATACTGATTATATCATTTGATTCTACAAATGTTCTGACGCAATTCTTATAAACACAACCATGAACAAGTAATAAGTAATAAATTATTATCCATTTTAAATGCTTTATGTCCTGTTCTTTTTAATTTATTCCTTTTTTTTTCTTTCCAGATGTTTTGGTTATACTTACTCAAAAACCTCCAGCATTTTTGTTACTCTAACTAATCCATCTAAGTCTCCACTGATCGTCAGAACCGGAAATTGGTATTTAAGCAGTCGTTGTAACGGGATGGAAGCGAACAAAAGCATACCTTCTATTTGATCTTGTCTCATTTCAGCAAAATCATCAACCACTTGACCTAGGATAAAAACATTTACATTTTTAAACTATGAACGAATGTTGACAGGCGAAATATGTTTGTTACATTGTTATATCGGCGTTCGTAATATAACTAATATCATTGTATGGAGTGCATAAAAGCTGAAAATTCCTTTTCAAGACCTCAAAATATTTGAATGACAAAAAAAAAAAACATCTTTTGGTGATACATCAAAATACTGAAAAATACCTAAAATCTGAGTCCTGCAATATGAATTTTTACATTTTTGTCCGTTCAGTGAAGACCGAATCCTTATAAAAATAAAAAGAGTACATCGGTAAACGAATACCGAAGCAAGAACGAGGAAAGGGGAAATTTTAAAATCATAAATCCTAAATCAGGGTAATTCACACCAACACGAATTGAGACAGTATGACAAAGACCAAACAAATAAACAAAAATGAACAAGAACGCCACAAAACTAAAGCAATAGCGGTGTGAACCCCTATAAAAACTGAAGTATCATCAGGTGCCCCGGAAGGGTAAGTATTTTACAGCATTTCGATGAATTTAAAAGCGACAACAGAATCCGTTTTTCAATTAGATAATTAGTTTAAATTATATTATCATTAGGATATGTAGGAAATTTTTCATCATTTAGGCATATGAAACTTTTTTTGCCTTTAGACAAAAATAGTCATCGCTTAAATCAGAAGGAGAAAATTGGATACGTAGAGGGATCGAATTATTCGAGTTATGCCCAACAACTGCAATAAGCTCTGTCCGATGTCCTCCAACATTTGGAAGTCCAAACAATGAAGTGAACTTTCTTATAGATTGTTCATTGTCATAAAAATCTTGGAAAACTTACACAACAGCAGTTTCGTGTTTTTATTACTAGTATTTCCTGCTTATTATAATGTTGGCCATACATGGCCGCCCTGAGCGATCAATGAGCATGGTAGTATATTAATTGCTGATTTATCTCTCATAGGTTATGCAAACAGAAATCAAGACCTAACTGGTCATATTTAATCGTTTATTAGTACCCTGAATGTCTTCGTCAACCAAACCCTAAAAACAAGACATCACAGTAACTTCGGTATGTAGTTATACTAAGAATTACTTTTTAGTTATAAATTAATTTTTTAAGAATAACTAGCAATCAATGTACAAACATGAATGATGCATGGTTTCGTCTGCTTTTTCATTAGCATTTTGCTATGCTACAAGTAGTAAGTTGGCTCCTTTTATTCAAATGATGTTACTTTCGTTGTAAATAATGTTTATGGAGATTGGGAGTTCAAACAAATATTAAAAACGTCATTCATTTAAAGTTGAAGTGATTTTTTGTCAGATTCTTATGAAATTTTTACTATTGAACTCTGCATTGAGCTTACCTAATTGGTTTGAAATAATTTATTTATATACCAAACATTTGCATTCATCACTTAAATACAATTCATTGGCCAATATAAAGATGACTGAATTTCCATATTGTCCTTTCTATGGAGTTGTTTCAAATCATACTTATTTTTAGATCTGACAATAATACTTCTAAAGTACCTCCAAGGCTGTGTCCAGCAATAAACACTTTCTTCCCTCTATATCCTGCCATTTTAAAGCCGTCCAATGCTTGTTTAAATCCGTAAAACATTTCAGAAGATTCTGGCACATTGTCCGTGAATCCATCTATCAAAGCTACCCATAGTTTTAGTTCGCTTCTTTTCTGTATTTCGGTCGCTAGAAAAAAAGAGGGAAAAACAAAAGGACAATCATAATGAATAATACAAATAGACAAGGGATTTTGTGTTATTAATTCTTGGTGATACTATTAGTTATGGAAAAGTGCGAGTTTGTCCCCCACTGGTGTCACCACTAGTTTTGTCCAACCTTGTGTCACTATTGCACTATCATTAGTTTTGTTCTGTGACGTCGTCATACCCGGAAAGTTTACGCACAAGAATGAATGAAATTGCCATTTTTCTTTCCAACTACCTGATAGTGATATTAATTGTGAAAGCCTGAAGGTTACTTGCAATAAAATTGTATGTGCGCATTCTTGCATCTTCAAATTCCATATACTTAAAATATAACCATTAGAATATGTTCCTTGAGATAAGTGGCATGATTGACAGTTTACTTCAATGAATTCGTGAGATTGTGTAGGGAAAACATTCACAATTCAGAAGAGATCAGATTGCTGCCAAATTTGAACATTTTTTAATAACTTTTGCCATTTTCTTAAGTTATCTGGGACCCTATTTATTTTCAAATTGGGTATGCATTGTATTAATCCTTTTATTTTCGAACTTTTGCGGTCGGCTTATTGCTTTGATATACGTTTACTGAATCACCTAACACTGTGTAGTCAGCTTTACATGGCTATGTCGCTTTGTCATAGCAACAAAACTTTGTATGTCCTGTTGTTCTCTGCATTTTTCCCCTAAGTGATAAAGATCTATTTACTGTACCAAATGTATCAAAACAAATTTGTCCAAAACATTTCAATTTTTGTTCAATATAAAATTCCAGAATAATCACCAATAAAACACAATGGAAATACACAAAATTTGAAAAAGAGAAAATCTACATTCTTGTAAAATTCAGTTTCTGAATAAAAGGAGACGGGAGTAATACTGAGTAAATGTTGTGTATGCAACTTCAATATAATTTGTATAGAATGAAAGATAACGGTTTTTAAATCAGCATATTAGATTAATATTAATGCCATTGAAAAAACAAACTCGTATCGCAATTTATTCTGAAATTCAAAATTGATAGTAAAGCCGAAGTAAATATATACTTGTAGAAGAAGTATTAAGTACGAGAAGCATATACAGACATTGACGAACCTACACATTAAGCCGTTTTAAATTTAGAGAACAGGGTATGTTGTAAATTTACATGGAACAAAACCTTGTCTTCCAGGATAGATGAATTGCAAAGATTGGTAACAACACTTTTGCGATGTTCCTGTTAATAAAATCACCTTGCTTTCACAGAGACAGGTTAACTTAAACCATCTTTCTTTGGTGCAACTGATGCAACTGAGTAAACAAACGAAGACAATACAAAAAACAGAACGGAACGTAACGATGGGAAACAAATTAAAATATTTAATATAACTGAGGAAATATAAGCTAAGTCCATAACACAAACACAACGGAATGGTATATAAAATACAGCAAACGGAGTGTGAAGTTGTTTGTCCATGTTGTCAGTTTATCATATGTCGCTAATCTGATGAGATTTTAGACCTTGATCAAATATAAATATTGTAAAGTAAACATAGTCTTGATCCACATACTCCATTACACAGACAATTAATCTTTAAATTTTCACGTCTGTATATAAAGTATATATTACATATCCTTTAATGATTCAGTTACTAACCAACATTTTTGAACACTCAATATTTTTGATAGAAAAATGCGTTTTCTGTTCAAATTACGAAACTGGTTGGCTTTTCATTGATTAAGTTTGTCAACTTTGATTTAAACATTAACTGTCTGATTCGTTATTGTTTGTTTTGTAGTACCTTCCAGAATTGGCTTCCTAAGTGTCTATTTCAGAATCTATTTTATGATACTTGTAAGTCCTACCTAATGGTTTATAAGCCATTCCTTTGATATAAGCACCAGGGACTATTATCAGTGCAGCTTGGGGTCCAGTGTCTTTTACTGGCCCGATTACGTTCACATTTACACTCAAGCATAATCCAGCAGAAAGTAAAAGAATCCCTGCCAACCGAATGATATCCATTTTGTTTAGAATCTGGATGTACAACTATAGTTATCTAAAAAATTCGTGTCGTCACAGATTAACAAAGATTACCGAGGGTGCGGGTCATGCGACATTTATATTTAGACATCAGCTGATAATGTACAACATCAGTGATATTTTTATTCTTTAACAATGATTTAAGAATGATTGAAATCGCAACAAAAGTCCACATCCACGAATTTGTGAAACAAAAACCCTGACAAATTACATGACAATTATTCTATAGTTGAGTTACTTTTTCAAAAGTTTATTTTATTTCATTTTTTTTTCGCAGTACGATATTGTTTTACCAGCAGACAATAATCCCTTTATAGCTGTCCGAAAGTTTTAGCGGAGAGCACTCCTTGATCAAAATTTCCAAATTACGTTTTGTCTTATTGTTTTCTTTTGTTCAAGAGCGTGATATATTGTAGTTACCATAACGCGAGATATTAAGAATCTAACACCAGGGGACGGGCGAGACAGGAGAATCTCAGACACCCAAGGGTAAGATTTCCAGTCTCGGACGAAGCTTGCTGAGTCCGAGATGATTGAAATCTTACCCGAGGGTGTCTGAGATTCTCCTGTCTCGCCCTTCCACTGGTGTTTGATTTTATTTCTCACTGTATTCACCCTAAAATATACTTAAATCAACACAAAAATATCATCCCCTTTCGTCTGCAGGGGGTCCAATCGAATTGGTAAGTGCAGCGTGTATTTTGGTAAGTGCTGCCAAAGATGGCTGACTTGCCCCGCTTCGCCAAGCAAAGGTCAGTAGTTGAGAGTGTCTTATCGTTGTATATTTACACGGTGTATTCTGTAAATATTGCGTTTCGGCTCTCCTTCCATTTGAAAACCGATACGTGTATTTACTTTAGTACAAATAACGTTTTCCAGAAAGCTATTGAAGGAAAACCGACGCGGGGTAGGTCAAAATTTTGAACACGCCAATTTCAACTTTGGATTTCTATACATCTAACCCATAATATGTTACGTTTGTAGTATATAATTGTTGCTTGATGGTTGGAAAACATGTCAAAGATTCATTTTTCATTAGGTTGTTAGTCGTTTAGTTTATTTTCGACATTACTTCAAATTTTGGTAAGTGCAGTGCGGTGTACGCCAAATTGGTAAGTGCAATATATTCCAATTCTATGGAAATATTATAACAAAAGATATCTTCATCTTTTATCATATTTTTCCTAAGAAAAAAGTTTTTTGCCGAACATTTAACCTGCAGAAAGTGACAGCATCGTCGTATTTTGTTCCAGAATATAGAAAATGAATGAGAAAGAACAAAGAGAACAACAGAATGAAGCATATATTTGTATTATGTCAAATATCGAATCGCGTCAAATATGTGTAAAAAAGTCCATAACTGCAAATGGAAAGTTTCATCTTTGGCAAGAAGAATTAGTTCCTTCATGTTAAATGCAAAAGTAGAGACTTTGTCTCATGTGCGTTTGTTTTCTCCATATCCTTTATTGATTATTGATTAGTAAAACTGTAAGTGTTCAGATCTGCTGTGAATCAAGTTGGAAAATATCGAGCTTATACATAACAAAGGACTTAGGTTCATTTACGAGTTTTAACAGAGTGAAAATCAAAGGTTTCTTGCTTGTTATTCTTTAAAGTGACCTCACCACACCGTCGCCAAAATTATTATGAATTATGAAAACTTCTTTTGCGAAATGTTAAAAAAATAACAACTTAAATCTGGGCATGTTGTAGAAAAATGTAGAAACAGTTTAATTTTTTTCCCTTATATTGTTAATCAGAATAAAAAATTCCTTTCCTTATAATTTTTTTTTCATGAAAAAGAAGATAAGTGTTCACCATCTTCCATGAAATCATGATTTACAAAATCTTTGATTTCCAATTCTGCTCTGTTATATCAAGGTTATCGTAAGGTTACAAAAAAC